>CM076576.1:283691124-283929126 GCA_034641835.2 Pinus albicaulis | reverse complement strand
AATGTGAAATTAATGTTTTGTTTTCAATGCCAAATATGCCAAAGAGCAATAAGGAACTGTGAGGAATATGGACAGTGGGAAAAGTGGATTGTGGAGTTTGTCAAGTGAGATTTGAAATGTGTTAACAGTCACTTGACTATGTTGAGGGATGTGGGGTTTGGGAATTTTCTACAAATGATATGGGAGAGGGCTGGTGATGGGGAAATGTAGTTTTAAAGATAGGGATAAATGAGAACCAGTTATATAAGTGAAGAAAATATATTTGAGTCAAGTGAAATTAAGGATGTGAAGACAGTCACTTGACTGTTTTGGGAATTGGGATTTTATAAGTGATATGAGGGAGGGAAAGTGGTAGGAAATGGTAGGGTTTAGGGATGGGATATAGGTAAATAGGAGAGGGGCCTTATGATAATATGACAGTGATGGGAAATACAAGTGAAAAATGGAGTGGGAGCATTTGGCACCAAAGTCAACTTTTAATACTCAGATTCAAACCCTTAGAGTAGTTTTCGACCACATGAGAGGTTTTATAATTTCACTAGTCAAAATATTATATCCTTGCCTCCAAAAAACACCAAACACGAGTTAATAGCAGTGGCAAGGGTGCCATTAGAGAATTTTGAGGTCTAAAATGGGCCTCCTAAGAAAAATGTACAACAAAAATAAACTTTATAACAACCAATAGGATTCGAGATGATGATGTCAACCATGGGGGATGATTCACCATTTTTTAAATAAAAGGGTAAAAATATTAAAAAATAATAAAATAATAAAACTACTTTTTCAACTCGTATTTTCAACTTATCTCCCAAAATTTTTACTCAAATTTCGAGCGGGAGTACTCATTAGATGCGAAATTTAATTCCTCATCCAAGGAGTACCCATGTTGCATACTTTCGATGAACTCTACTACACGAAAAATGAGAAATACGTAAAAAAGGTGATTGTAATCACGTTTTTTTTAATGTATTTCTCATTTTTCGTGTAGTAGGACCCATCGAAATTATGCAACATGGGTACTCCTTGGATGGGGAATTAAATTTCGCATCCAACGAGTACTCCCGCTCGAAATTTGAGTAAAAAATTTGGGAGATAAGTTGAAAATATGAGTTGAAAAAGTAGTTTTTCCATTTTTCCCTCTAAAATTTGATGATGTCATCAAATCTTATTTTATTTTTTCCACTATTATTTTATAATTTCCTTAGGAGGCCCATTTTAGACCTCAAAATTCCCCTAATGATAACTTACTTGGAGCAAAAGTGTTGAAGTTATTTTGAAAATTTGGGAAGCAGTGATATAAAATTGGCCTGTTGGCTTTGTGTGCCGCGCCTCCTGGATGCGCCATGACAGTTGAAAATTACACGGTGAAACTTGGCCCAATGTGCCGCACGGTCTATGTCCACCGTGCCTTCCTCCCGATGCGTCGTGCAGCACTCCAACACATAGTCAGCCTTCAAACTCACAATTTCATTTTTATCACAACTGAGCTCGACTTCTCTGATGCTTCTTGAATGCAAATGGATTGATAAATGTGGAAAATATCTCATATAGTGAAGAATTTGATTTTTGCTTTGCAAAGACCTACTTTTGTAATGTTTTGAAATTGGCACTTTTCACGTTTTTAATGTAAACTCTGATTCATGTTTCCACTTTGATTTTTGGCTGAAATGATGGCTCCTTTGTTGATTTTTTGCAGGGATGGTGGCATTTTTTGGAAAAGGTGACCAGGGTTGTGCCTTGAAGAATCTGACAACTGGAAAAAAAAAAAATAATTGGAAATATACATAGCATTTATTACAAAGGACAAAATGACGATTTTCTTCAAAACAGAGTTTTGAAGAAAAGTCATGATCAATCATTATAACAATGAAATCTTGTGATGAAAACTTATTTTGAACCTCCCTCTGGCCTGTTGGGATTATTAGACACTTTGAAGACGAAATTTGTGAAACCCTAGACCTAAAAGACCTAAAAACCCTAAAATGACTCTTTGCTAGCCAAGAGGCCAAAACAAGACTATGAATGACTTTAAAATAGATTTTATGAACAGACCTGAGGCAGCAGGTACAAGGCATGAGGGGTATGACTGAGAAGTCCCTTCCGTCAGATGATGGCATGCCCCTAACGGAGTGCAGATGAATGAACTAAATGGGACACCTAAAAATGAAATGCAACAAGAGAAATGATCTCTGACGGAGGGATGAAAAGACCGACTCTAACATTGGCTCCAATGGGGATGGTAGCTCCTGGGAGGTGCCAAGAATGGTAGAACTCTGGGAGATATAGATAGTGCCTTCGTCCATTGGGCTATGGAATCATTGACTTGACAAAACTCTTGACTCAATTTATTGACTGAAATTTGACTCAAAACGACTCAATTTTTAAAACTGAAATGACTAAAAACTGACTTAACAAATTGAAACCAAAGCTGAAATCCTTCTTCAGAATTATAGCCTTCACTTCGGGCCCCAGACTGAAGAAAAGATCACAGTGCACACTTGCAATGAAACTGAAATAAAATGGTATGTACAATGACAATGTAAACTGCAGAAAACATAAATGGTACCGCTTGAGTAGCCGACCATTGACCGGCCCTCCTGGACAATCTTCCCCGTTCATCTCCTTCAGAAGAAATACATTCTGACCATGATATGCAGCAATCTTAAAGGGACCTTTCCAGAGATTTTCAAACTTACCGTGCTTACCTTTGTCCTCATTTCTAGCATCCCACTTCAACTCTACTTCCTCCAATTGGAATTTGTCCGCCTTTGCTTTCCTGTCATAGATTTTCTTGATTCTCTCCTGTAACTTGAATGTGTTTTGAAAAACTTCCTCCCTTGTTTGCTGCAAATGAATCATCTGATTTATTCTTCTCTCCATATGGCTTTCTTCACTGCCAGCTTCTTGAAGAAGATTGACTGCCGGAACAGAAAGGGAGGTAGGAAGCACCGTGTCTACTCCATATACCAACTCAAAAGGAGACATACCAATGGATTTTTTCTGACTCACTCGGTCCACCCAAAGTGCATTTACTAAATTTTTATGCCAACCTTTCTTATTTATTTCCAACAAATTTTTAATGATGTTGACCAAAGATTTGTTGGAAGATTCCGCCAATCCGTTGCCTTGCGGATGATAGGCAGTTGAATGTCCCAAAGTGATATGATACTTGTTACAAAACTCAATCATCCATTTTGATTTGAAAGTTGTTGTGTTATCAGTAATTATCTTATTCGGGCAACCAAAGCGAGACAAAATGTTATTCTCAAGGAAAGAAATGATTACCACATCCGTAGCTTGCCTGGTGGGAACTGCTTCAATCCATTTCGTGAAATAATCTGTCGCCGTGAGGATCCACTTGTGCTGAGCTGAAGAAGGAGGGTGGATCTCCCCAATGAAATCCAAACCCCACTTCTGAAAAGGGGTGCTTACCTCAATAGGCTTAAGTGGCGAAGGCTGTAATTTCTGTCTTCCTTCAAAAATCTGGCACTCGTGGCAACTTTTGACGGTCTTATACACATCAGCAAACAATGTCGGCCAATAGTATCCCGCTCTCAAAATCTTATTGGCTGTTGTTTTCCAAAACAAGTGACCGCCACAATCTCCTTTATGGAAATCCTCCATAACCCGCTTTACTTCTTCTTCCACCAAACAATTCAACAGAACACCACCAAGATCTTTCCAATAAAGTGCAGAATTCAAAATACAATATTTTGCAGCCTTCAATTTCAAAGTTCTACATTTTTTTTTAGTCATGCCGGGCGGTGGTGAAAATTTTTGAAGAACATACACAATATCTGAATACCACGGAGAAGCAACAAAAATTTCCGATACCTAAAGTGGTGAATTCTCCTCATCCTCATCACACATAGTAGCAATCAGATTTATGTCTAGTGCATGCAAATTCGATTCAGCCATAAGCTTCGCCAGCCCCTGTCCCTTGATAAGCTTTGTGGGCTTTATCTCCACATCATACTCCAACAAAGCTGCAATCCACTTGCCTCATCTTCCTTCCGGATCAGTTTGTACTAAAACATCTTTCACGGCAGCGTTAGGAACATAAGCCAAAATATGAGAATGCAGAATGTATACCCGGAAATCCTTTAATGCTTTCACAAGAGCTAGAGATTGCTTCTCAATGATGTTATATTTCAAGGCTACATCTCTTATAGTTCAACTGAAAAAATCTATTGGCTTCTCATGCTCATCTCTTTTCTACATTAACACAGTTTCCATGGTATGCTCTGAAGCAAATGAAAACAAAATAAAATCTTGGGTGTAATCTGGGCTGATTAACACCGGAGCTAAAGATAGTGCCAACTTCACTAAATTAAAGGACTTTACAGCCTCTTCAGTCCACTTCACTTGGTTGTATTTTTTAAGCATGTTTGTAATCTCTCTTAGATGTTCAGCAAGGTTAGGCACAAAGTGACGTAAAAAGTTCATCTTACCATTAAAAGACTGAATCTCCTTCTTGTTCCTGGGAGGGTCAATTTGTTGAATTGCTTCTACACGTGCTGGATCAATACGAATGCCATCTTTTGAAATAATGTGACCAATTAGTTTGCCCTCATCCATGGCAAACAAGCTCTTCTTTGGATTAAGTGACACACCATATTTTTTGCACTTTTGAAAGACAACTTTCAAGTGATACATATGCTCTTCATCTGAATTGGAAAAGACCGTCAAATCATCAAGGTATATGACAAGAAAAACATCCTTCTCATTTGCAAAATCCATTTCCATCGCCCGCTGAAATATTGCACCGGCATTCTTTAAACCAAATTCCATCTTGGCATAGTGGAAAGTTCCCTACGGAGTGGTGAACGCTGTTTTGTCTCGGTCGTCCTCATGGACCAAAATTTGGTTATACCCAGAGTAACCATCGAGTAGTGACATACAAGATTCTCCAACAACTCGCTGAAGTATATGATCCATTTTGGGCAATGGATAATTGTCCTTCAATGACACCTCGTTCAGATTTCGGAAATCAATGCACAACTGAATCTCACCTGTCTTTTTCCGCACTGGCACCAAATTGGAAATCCAATCAGAAAATATGATGGGAACAATGATTCCTGCTTTGTACAACCTGTTTACCTCCTTCTCAATTGATGGTAGCAACTTCGGGTTGATTCTTCTTAGCTTTTGTCTGAAAGGCTTCTGATTAGGCTTGATTGGAATGGTGTGCTGAATTATATTCGTATCATACGTCTTCAAGTCTGAATAATCCCAAGAAAACACATCAGCAAAAGAGAAAAAAAAACTGATATATTTATCCTTTACCTCTGGTGACAATGCTTTTGAAAATTTCACCATCTTTGGATTCTCAGCTGATCCAATGTTTACATCTTCAACTCCCTTTTCAGTTGGCCGCAAGGTTGGTTTTTTAGCTACATCATCCTGATCGAAGAGCTCTTCTAAAGGTATCAAACCTTTAGGAATAACATTATCTTTCAGCTGCAACACTTCCATTTGATTGACTTGCACATCAGTGTCACCATCATCATATTCTACATCAATTGAGGTATCTTTGAACTTACCTTTGTTTTGCAGAAATTCATTAATCTCATCATCATCTTGGAAAACTTGCCAACATCTTTGATTATCCGGGATGGTAGGACGGTGCTTCACATGGATTTCGAACTTATTACTTGAATTCATTGGGATCTTCAAGTTACTTGCTGCCTTAGCAAGTGCATCTGCAATTCCATTTGAATGCGAGGAATACAAGTCAAGGTATAATCTGAAAACTGCTTCAAAATATCAAGAACAGCATTTCGGTATGCCCGCATTCAGGGATGCTTCATTTGGTATTCACCCTTCACTTTCTTAATCACCAATTCGGAGTCGCCATAGACTGCAATTCTCTTAGCATTCAGCTTTCTAAGAATTTTTAGGCCAGTAATCAGAGCTTCGTACTCAGCCTCATTGTTTGAACAATCGAATGCTAATTTGTAAGAACATACTCGTACATTGCTCGGTACCTTGTTTGGAGCGGAAAAAGGACTGCGTACCCAAATACCAATTCCAGTACCATCATTTCCCACTGCACCATCAAAATCCATGGTCCATAGACCCTCTTCATCATCTTCTAAGTGCTGAAATTGTGCTAGCTCTGTTTTTTCTACTTGTTGTCCACTATCTTTAGCTAATTGCTCAACTGTGCTTTCCGGTTTTTGCGTTTCTTTCTTCAAAACTTCTCTGAAATTCTCGGTAATCTTTGGAATATCTTATGCTTTAACTAACTGACTATCTACATCATTGAAACTATCAGCATACAAAACAAAAGACTATAGATCTATATGTACATAATTAATTGGATGATTAACCGGTTTCTCCTTGCTTGTAATCATATACTTCGTTTTTTGTTCCCAGTACAACTTTCTCATTTGGCCAAACACGAGAATCGTCGCATAGGAGAAATCTAATTGTAATGTCCCTTTCAATTTTTCTCCCCAAGATCTGGAAAGCAGCATACCAAATCTGGGAGGAATGTCTGCCACAACCACATCCATCAAAACATTCTTTGTTGGAATCTTATCCAAACTAACAACCAAGTCTTTAATGAGCCCAATTCATCTCACTTTGCTAGAATCAAATAAATATAGATCATGGTACTTCCTAGTGATGTCCAAACCCAAATTTTCCATGATTTCCTTCGGCATAAGATTATGGGAAGCACCAGAATCAAACATGGCATTATGCAATACAAACTCATGCAATCGAAGACTGATATAAAAAGGAGGCACTTCGATATCAGGAGACTCACCATCTAAAGCTGGTCCAAATATCAGTTCAGGTTGATCATCTTCAATATTCACCATATCAGACATAGGATCGAAATTCAAAATTTTAAAAACTTGACCTCTATAACTGTTGTTCTTCATTATTTCAGTCATGGGAATGGATACCTTTAATTTAGAAATCTCATTCTCCAAACTAAAGGCTGAAGTCTTTTCGATCTCTTTGGCTGGAACATCTTTCTTTTCAGCATTCTCCCTTGATGTAATTGGATGATTTGATTTTTCTGCTGATGATGACTTGGTGGCAGCGGGATCAACTATCTCTTTTGCTTTCTTTTGTGCAATAGGTGAATCGTTTTTAGGTGTTGAAACTTCCTTTCTCTTTTGGATTGGGTTGACAGACACATCTTTGTTTCTAAGAGAATATTGCTTCTGCTAGGCTGACAAGGCATTCATATAACCTCTCTGATACTCATCCGACTCTTCCTCAAGGGCTGCATCATTGGCCAAGATAAAATCCTCATCTCTTTGTACAACTGAAATTTCTGCATACTCCTCATCTTCAGTGATATAAATGGGCAAATCATCAGGATTAAAGAAGTGATTTTCCTCCCCTACTAAATCATCTTCATCATCTGAATCTTGACCAACAAAATTCTGCTGAAGAGGTGTCTTTACTTGCTGCTGGACTGTTTGTTCTTGTGCTCGCTGCTCTCGTTGTTTGATCCTAAATTGTGGCTTCTGTTGACCACGGAAGTTGGGATTTCAGATCTGCGGTTCGGGCTTATCAAGTGCGAGCTTTTCGATCATTTTTTCCACCTTGCGAAGTAGCTGATCTGATGTAGAAGCTTCTTCCTTTATTACGACTTTCTTCTCAGCTCTCAATCTAGCTCTCTTGTCATTCAAATTATCTTCAATGCTAACGGCAATTTTCTGCATATCCTCTAAGGTGGGTGGATCTCTTTCACGTAATGAATAGGCCATTTCTAGATCAAAACCATCTAGAAACTTAAGCAAATATGATTTCTTAGATGGCCTTAAATCATCAGGAATTGCATTATAAACCGCATTAAATCTGATACAATAGTCTTGGACGGACTCACCAGCATTGCGCTTGATCTTGGTATATTCAGAAGTGATTTGAAGTGGAACTTTATTTATTTCCCACCAATCTAAAAACTGTCTCTGAAGCTCGGCCAATGTAGCAATACTTCTGGGTTGCAAAGCTCTGAACCACTTATGCACCTCACCTCCAAAAGTTTGCACAAACAATCTCATGGTGACATTATCTTCATCAATTTCAAGGAGATCAAAAAAGTCTGTCATTCTATCAATATGCTACTGAGTGGGCACACTTTGGGGAGTACCATCAAACAATGGGATCTTACTCTGATAATCAGCGAGCATGGCATCCAAGTTCTGGGGCAAGACAAGAGGTGTGAATCTAGCAGCCATTGCTCTTGGTGGATTTATAATCTGTCTTGGAGAAATGGGTGGAGTAGGAGCAGTAGATGTACGAGGTGTATGTGGTGGGGATGGAGGAGAAACTACTGCAGATTGCTGATCAGATATAGATGGTTGCACGAGAATTCTAGGAATGAAAGAAGGCTCAGCGTGAACTTCTGAATCAGAAGTAACTACTGATGGACCAAGAGTTTCAGATGCAGATTTGATAAACTCAGGAATATTCGTTGCCACAATAGAGTTTTGAATGTTCAAGATGTAACTATAAATGGATTTATTAGCTTGTTCAATCTCAAGATACTTGATAAACTCGGGATTTATGACAGTAGAACCAGTGGCACTTTCAGACTTAGTTTCAAACAACGACAACTCGAATTGATCATCAAACTCAATATCTTCAAGGAATTCAAATACAGTAGGGCATGAATGAGATTTAAACAGAGGGATCACGGGACTTTCTCGACGGAGGATTCTTGGAATCAGATTGGGATTCTCATACACTGGAGCTGGATCAGGATCGGGATTTTCTCTAGTATGTCTTCTGGAAGCCAGTGTGTTGAATTAATTTCAAAAATAAAGGGACACAACCGATTTGTTTCAACCTATCAAATTCTATACTCAATCACCCAAAAGTCCAGAACGATCTGATATACTGGGGTGATTCACAAGTCAAGTATCACGTTCACAAGCTAAACCGGAGATTGACTGAAGCAAAATTTATCTACTTCCGCTAATGCAAAGCAAAAGCATTTCGAAGGCTACCTGGCATAACTTCAGGCTCTGTCTGTAGCTTATGAAACACATAACACCAACAAGAAAACCATTTTCTTCCCCAGTATGGTCGCCACTATGTTATTGCCTAAATCTACCTCAGGCTGAAGGAAGGCAGAGACAGGATAACACCAAACCACGCTCAGTCTGGTAGCTAGCCCTGTCAGAACAGGAGAGGGCTCTCTCCAGGTCAATTTGAGTGAAAATTATTCAATGGGGCTTGAGATGATTGAAACAACAACTAATATTAGGCTAGATATACAAATAGGAGGATTTGTTTTGATTTTTTGGGGTTTTTGTTGGAAAAAAGGGAAAGGCAATTTTGGGTTTGGGGATGAGGCCAAATTCTTGCAAAGTGCAAGTTGGGGCAAGGAAGGCAATGACTTTGATGTCTTAGATTGATTAAATGGATAGAAAATACTGCTGAGGAGATGAAGAGGGTAAGAGGCTGCAACGATCCTCTTCAAACGGAGGAAAACATATAAAACTAAACAAAATTTTAAGGCAGAGCACCAACAAACTAATGAATTCTACATTAGTTACTCATTTGTTTAATTTCAGAAGCAAAGAGAAGGGAAATGGCATACATAAAACATTAATGAACTTACAATATCATGGAGAAAAACACCATCAAAACTCAGAGCCACAAGGATCCCAACAAGTGCTGCAAAACCCTGGTCTTTCCTTTGCCAAAAAGCTTAAATGAATATACAATGAGGTGCCAAACTATTCCAATAAGTCCCACCCTGAAAATGACTCAGAAAATACATAATATAGACCAGACTAACCCCTCCCCATGCCTCTAGGGTTCGAGCTCATCCTTCTATGGGCTATTTCAACCAATTCTAAACTAGGAACTGAAATCTAGGCAATCAAACAACTTGCCTCTATATGGTAGGAAACTGATTCATTCATTTAATTTTCATTTTTTAGTGAATGAATCCTCTAGAAAAAGTAAAAATGTACCAAATTTACATCATAGTCATGAAATTACATCAAATTATATCAAGAGTTACATCAAAAAGTGAAACTAGTCAAAACTGGGCGAAATTCTGAGCTGAAGAGTGAAAAATAGGCCAAAATCCTCTATGCGCCGCGCCCAAAATCTCTATGCGTAGCACATATTTGGAGCTGATTTTGAGGCACTTTCTAAAGTCAAAATTGAGCTCATGATAGCTCGTTGGAAATCCCTACCTGTCTACTTTCCAACCCAAGTGGAATTTCTGGATTTGGTGTCCATTTTCCCCTCCAAAACTTCAATCTCCCAAGACTGGTTCCTATGTTTGTAAAAAGTGGCAGAAAGGCCATTTTCAAGGTGTTTTTGACCCTTTAGGCCACCCAGAACTTGATGAAATCCTTAGGCCATTCCTAAGCATGCATAAAGTTTTACAAAAAATCCAAAAATATCAAGTTTTCCTCCAGAAGGTCTCCCAATCATAAGCGCGCGCAAGGTGGCACTACGCATTGGGCAGGAAAATCTGTTTTGTGACCAAAAATTCAAAAATGACAAAATTTTCTCCAAATTTGCTGAAATTTGGAGTGAAGGTCCCTCATCAAGTGCCATGCTCAGCCAAAGAAGCTTCGGCCAAGATTTGAAGTGGATCAGACCTTTTCCGATGTTTCAGTGCTCTCCTCAGCCTCGCCTTTAGGATCTTAATCCTCGCTTTGCAAACATGTGTGTGGGCCCAATAGTGGTTCTTCATATGTCTGAGCATGTCCTTGTCCTTGTTTTCCTTCGCCAATAGCTTCTCAAGATGAATGTTGACTCTCGTAAGCCAAATCTCCCGCTCAAAGGGTGCCATGTCACCTGGTCTTTTCTAGGCCAATTCCTGGTCTTCATGGATTTTCTGCAACTCCATGAGTGTCTGTTGATCCTCCAATTGTTTATTCCACTGCTCCAAGTAATTTTTAACCCACTGAGCTCTCTGAAATTTCTCGGTCAATGTGTCGATCTTAGCTTTCTGCTCCTAGATGGTTTCTTTCAGCTTTGAGCTGCGAGAGCTCAAATCAACATCTATGAGTGTAAAATCAGTGTCTTGGCCTCCTGAAGGGCCTTCATTCAGCATAGGCCTCTTGCCTCTGTCCTGTACCTGTGCTAATGTCGAAGGCGAGACCCCTTCCACCCCAAGTGGAGATAGTACTCGCACTGTTGATGAAGGTAACGAGACCCCTTCCACCCGAGGTGGAGATAGTACTCGTTGTGCTGCTGCAAATAAGCCTCTGGTGCCTCTCTGATAGGTAACACATACTGGAACACTGATAGGCTCTGTCTCAGGACCCTCAAACTGATGCGAAGGCTCACCCGCATCATGAAAAATCTCTGGAGGAGGCTGAGGGGCTGTAAAGAAGTCACGGGAAATGAACTCCTCCCATGCAATGCCCTGCAATCCAAGCTGATGTACCACAATGATCTTGATGAGCACATAATGATAAATGTTGTTATGCTGCCGCTCGGGAGTCTTCTTCTGCACAAGAGTAGTCATCCACTCTATGTTTCGACACATGAAATATGGAATTCTCATCATCCTCACTCCCGTGAAATGCATCAATAATCGGATATGGTAAGCATAAAGGCGTGAGAACCGGCCCTCACAGCTGAAGTACCTGATGATGAGTTTCATCAATGGCGCATAGGACTCCTTCAAGAATCTGAAAGGGAACACCCTGCTGAGCTGCCGCATATAGCCAGGCCTGATGTATGGCTCATAATACACTTTTTCTAGCTGCTTCTCTTGTTCCATTTCTCACCTACATTCGATATTCCAGTTGCCTGATAAATGGTTTCTGGTGTCAAGGTGAAATTTACACCAGTGAGGGTAACCTGACCATCTCGCAAATGTAACACAAACAAGCGAACCAACTCCTGATGATGGTGAGTTTGACCAATCATCTCACAATACTGAAAGCATGACTGTTGCTGAAAGCAAGCCATTGCAAGTGGGCAGGCCTGCAACTAAGTCAAAGAAGTGGGATCTTCTCTGACGTGTCTGCCCCCTTTACGAGGCCTTTTCGGTACATTAAGCTCAGTGGTTGAGTCACTGTCTTGCTCATATGATGAATCTGTCTCTGTCATGATGCTTGCAATGTGTATGACAAGTGTATGTTTGATTGGTTTGAAAATGTAAAATTGGTGTTTTGTTTGCAATGCCAAATATGCCAAAGAGTAATAAGGAACTGTGAGGAATATGGGACAATGGGAAAAGTGGACTGTGGAGTTTGTCAAGTGAGATTTGAAATGTGTTAACACTCACTTGACTATGTTTAGGGATGTGGGGTTTGGGAATTTGCTACAAATGATATGGGAGAGGACTGGTGATGGGGAAATGTAGTTTTAAAGATAGGGATAAATGAGAACAAGTTATATAAGTGAAGAAAATATATTTGAGTCAAGTGAAATTAAGGATGTGAAGACAGTCACTTGACTGTTTTGGGAATTGGGATTTTATATGTGATATGAAGGAGGGAAAGTGGTAGGAAATGGTAGGGTTTAGGGATGGGTTATAGGGAAATAGGAGAGGGGCCTTATGATAATATGACAGTGATGGGAAATACAAGTGAAAAATGGAGTGGGAGCGTTTGGCGCCAAACTCAAATTTTAATACTCAAATTCAAACCCTTGGAGCAGTTTTCGACCACATGAGAGGTTTTATAATTTCACTAGTCAAACTCTTATATCCTTGCCCCCAAACAATATCAAACACGAGTAAATAGCAGTGGCAAGGGTGCATAAATTACTTGGAGAAAAAGTGTTGAAGTTATTTTGAAAATTTGGGAAGCAGTGATATAAAATTGGCATGTCGGCTCTGTGCGCCGCGCACAAACCCAGTGCGCCACACCTCCTGGATGTGCCACGACAGTTGAAAATTACATGGTGAAACTTGGCCCAATGCACCGCGCGGTCTATGTGCGTCACGCCTTCCTCCCGATGAGTCGAGCAGCACTCCAACACACAGTCGTCCTTCAAACTCACAATTTCGTTTTTCTCACAGCTGAGCTCAACTTATCTGATGCTTCTTGAATGAAAATGGATTGATAAATGTGGAAAATATCTCATATAGTGAAGAATTTGATTTTTGCTTTGCAAAGACCTACTTTTGTAATGTTTTGAAATTGGCACTTTTCACGTTTTTAATGTAAACTCTGATTTTTGTTTCCACTTTGATTTTTAGCTGAAATGATGGCTCCTTTGTTGATTTTTTGTAGGGATGGTGGCATTTTTTGGCAAAGGCGACCATGGTTGTGCCTTGAAGAATCTGACAACTGGAAAAAAAATAAAAATGGAAATATACATAGCATTTATTACAAAGGACAAAATGACGAATTTCTTCAAAAAAGAGTTTTGAAGAAAAGTCATGATCAATCATTATAACAATGAAATCTTGTGATGAAAACTTATTTTGAACCTCCCTCTGGTCTGCTGGCATTATTAGACACTTTGAAGACTAAATTTGTGAAACCCTAGACCTAAAAGACCTAAAAACCATAAAATGACTCTTTGCTGGCCAAGAGGCCAAAACAGGACTATGAATGACTTTAAAATAGATTTTATGAACAGACCTGAGCCAGCAGGTACAAGGCATGAGGGGTATGACTGAGAAGGCCCTTCCGTCAGATGATGGCATGCCCCTAACGGAGTGCAGATGAATGAACTGAATGGGACACCTAAAAATGAAATGCAACAAGAGAAATGATCTCTGACGGAGGGATGAAAAGACCGACTCTAACAATTTGTATCAGTAATGATGCAGGTCCACGGGAAAAAAAGTATTTGCAGGAGTTTAAGCTCATTCTAAGCTTTCGGTGGTATTATGATCCTCTAGGAATAAAAAGAAAACTAAGGATTGAATGAAAATTAACTCCTTATGTACATGAGAAGAAACCAGACATTGAAAAATACTCCAACCAGTCTGAATGGTTGGAGAACACCTTGATAGAGGCAGAGAAGCAAGGTGATACTAGTCAAATCTTGCAGACTCCAGCCCAAGAAGATAGGAACTAAAAAACAAATAGAGAAGAAGGATCATACACTACAGAGACTACCACAGAAACTAAGGTTAAATTGATGTACGGGAAGAAACAAAAGCTAAATCCTCTAAATGAGGAAGTAATTGAGGTAATTGACACAGATGCAACGGTAAAAGATAATGCTCCTCCTGTAGTTTCTGAAGAAACACACTAGCCCTTAGTATCAAAACTCAGATGATTCAGAAGCAGCACAATGTTAAAGTCTCCTCATCCAGAAAACCAGCAAAGAAATAGATGGACATTAAAGAAAGATACAAGGAAATCAAGGCTAGAAATGAGGAAGTTAAAACTGAAATATATTCCCAATATATGAAACAAACTCTTGGGAGCCAAAAAAGGATACTTTTTGCCTTTGATTATAAGTATAAAAAGATGCAGATGACATTTCTTCAACCTACAGTAGAAGCTCCTAAGTCATATTCTGATTACACAAAGACAGATTTTGAAGTCATGGCCAAGGATTTTCATCCTCTGGACCAAATTGAGTTTCATAAGCAGGAAAGGGAGATGATATATTCTAAAATGACCTCCAAGGCCATGAGTGTACAAAAACTACAAAAAAAAATCTTGGGAACATCATAGATCAACTAAAATTGGAAAAGGCATATTTATAGGCAAAAGACAACAGAATTAAATCTTTGGAAGATTTAGTTATTGAAGTACGATATGGTCCAGCTAATGTCAAAGTTGCAGAAGAACTGATAAAAAAGAAGAATGAAGACATTGTTGCATTAAGAAAGAAACTTAAAATGCCTCCAACAGAACATCCTCAAGCTAAAGAAATTCTATAAAGTCAAAACCAAAAATATGAAATGATGAATTTCATTCTTCAGCTGACTATCCAAATAAAACAAATCGAGAATGAAATGGACAAGTTGGTCCAGGAGAAAAAGGAAATAGAAGAAATTTATGTCACTGTAGTTCCTGTAGTTACAACAGTTGTTCCTTCTACATTAGCAAAATCATTAGCCCCTACAGTCCCAATGGCTACATCACTTCCGGTCACCTCAGCAACAGATTCAGCAGTAGAATCATCTACAACAGTAGCACAACCTACTAATGAAGTAGGTAGACTTATAAAAGCTATGGAAGACATGTCCATACATAATTCTGAAATAAAAAGACATAAATAACAAATCAAAAGCCTTGAAGATGAGAAAAAATTGACACAGTTAATGCATAAGGCTGAAGTTCAGAAGTCAAATAGATTGAATGACATAATAAATACATTAGAAAAGGAATTAACATTTGTAGAACCCATGGGCCAAGAAAAGAAACTATTATGGGCCAATATCATTCAATCTATTAATGATATTTGGCCATCCATTTAGGTGATTTATGAGCAGAAATATATTATTAAAGCAGCAAGTGAAGCCATCCAAACAATCAAAGAAGAATTGGGTAAGAAACCAGAAGAAGCTAATGAAATCATCAAGTCTCTTAATTCAAAGAATAGGCAGGATTTGGAAGAAATTGGAATTAGTGACAGAACAAAAACCATTATTGAAGTAAAAAAGGTGATATATAAAAGGAATTTGATGGTATAGTTGGAGGAAAAGTTTCAGACAATAGAGTTTTCTATAAATAGGTTTATGAATAAGTTTTATGTGCTGAAAGAAAAGGGTCTGCCTAATCCCTTGGTTATCCATGATAAATTGATGAAACAAGAATACTATGATAAGAAGATCAGAGAGGTGGCTAAGGAGCAAGCTAATAATTCAGCCATGTAGGGAATTCCAATAGGGAAAATACTTTACAAAAGTTTTGAGAATCTATTTTACCTGCAACATGAGGTAAAAAACCTATTCATAAGAAAGCCTGCATTCTCAAAATATACAGAGGATGATGAGATATTCAGAAGAGTGGTGAAAATCAAATTACCAGAGGCAAAATTTTGGGAAAAGTTGACTGATTTATTGTGAAGGTAAAATAGTAAAAATGGAAGTTGAAAAGATAAAACATAGCAGGCAGTTTTACAATTAATGAACAATAATAACATTGAAAGATAAAATAGACGCAGTAAAAGAGTATCAAAGTTAAAGTGTATCGGGTGAAAGTCAGAGTTAAAGTAAAAATAGAGATGAAAAATCAGAGTGAAAGATTGCCAGCGTAAAGGACACTCCATTGCTTAACAAATAACCTTCGTTCAGCAACAATCAGAGACAAATAAACAACAAAATATCAACAACAAAATAGTCAATTAAATAAAAGCAGGGAAAGCTTGCATTATTTATACAACTGTCTCTATCTTCTTGCATGAAGATATCTATTTTTCCATGAATAATTCCTATGTTTGTTTTAGGATATTTTGTAAGATTTTTTGTATAAATACTTCACATTTTGAAGTATTGAGTGTGGATGAATTGCTAAACATTTCTATAGTTGTACTATTATGGAACCCAAGGGTGATTGTACCAATTTCAAGTTAGCAGGCTGGATTAAAGCAATAAAGAGATCATATTACAAGATTCATGTGTTGGGCCACTTCAGTGAAGTATTCTCAAATTTTATTTGTTTTTATCTGAAGTTTTCACAATACTTGCATGTTTTTCTAAATATAAATGTATAATAGGAATGTTACTTCAAAATATGTTTAAAAGCGCTCTGTTTTGAACTGTTATGTCATTTACATGCTTTCTACTGATATGCAGATTAGGGAATTCTTAATTTCTCCCTAGTTTCGATTGACCTCTATCTTTTCACTCATTATCTGGATCTAAGAACCCTTAATTTCTCTCTCATCCCAATTGAAACCATTTTCACCATTAGCCTAAGGATCTGAAGTAACTCAGCTATCTTTCCCTTTGAAAATTTCCCTTTAGAACCTTGATTATGGTCTGACTGCTTGATACATTGACTACATTAGCCCAATGGAATTCATACCTACATCTATCCATTTGAACCAGTGATTCCACCACCAAACCAAATCCAAAATAAAATCTCAAATAATCCTACATAACTAGCCTAAAATCAACTAAAATCAACAAAGATAAATCATATAGAGAGAGCCCTCTCTGAGAATTAGGAAGGCTAGATCCTAAGGCTTAAAAGTAGGTTTGTGATTACCTTTAATATTATTTAGCCAAAACATAAACAACCCTTGAGAATTATTGGAGTGATAACAACTCCACCAACCTTTTAAGTAAATTCTTCAAAAAAATATTTTCTAAAATTCACGTGACATGTTTCTCTTGAATCTAACAACCAATGATTTCTCCAAGAATCAATTGAAGCATTAAACAAGTCTTCAGTTACTCCAATATTACAATGTGCTACAACATAATGAGCAGCTTCAAGTGCTTTACCTTTGTCTTTGTCATGAGTTTTACCTTTTCCTTCATTTATTTCCTATTCAATTTTGTCCCAAGGCAACTTACATGTAGATGCATAATGCCAATCTCTATTGCAGTGTATGCAATGAAGATCAAAATTTTTTCTTTGAGCTTACGGCCTCCTACCTTTGAAATTTCTTCTTCCTCCTCTTCTTCGTCCACCTCTCCCTATGGAAGAATCTTGAACACAATAATTCTCTCTATGTGCAATACATACAACTTCTTCAAAATACTGAGGGGTTGTCTTCTTTCCAAAAGAATTATCTCTTTATGAAAACGTTTTCTCAAGGGAGTCAAATGTGATCTCCTTGAGGTTTTCACTTGCTTGAAATGACTGAAGATAGTGTGAGTAAGTGGGATACAATGCCTTGACATAAGATATGACAAATATGTCAATTTCTACACTAGTGTTTTTAATATCATGCATGATAGATCTTACTTCTGGTGCTAAAGCGAGAGGTGTTGGGCAGTGAAAAAGGTATGAAATTACTATGTATCTTCTCATTATTTTACCATAGACATACTCCTTTTTGCCTTGGAAAGGTAATTTATTGTAAGAATTATAATAGAATTGGAAAGGTTTATGTTTATTGTAAAAAGATGACTAAAGGTTACTTTTTGTTGACAAAACAGGAATTCGACGAGGTGAACAGTTTTACCAAAGGTGGGGCTGAAAGAAATGTAACTGCTGCTCCATCAACATTGAACCATATCCAGCCAAAGGCAAGGAGATCTGAACCAAGAAAAGGCAGGGGACAGCTCGAACTCGGTCAGAGTAAACAGGATGATAACTAAACAAAGAGGAGCGAATCCCTCAGGATCCTTTGATCCTGAGGGATCGTTGTTCAAACTCATCTTATTCCTTGAATTGTCCGTTGATACTTCATATAAAAAGCAATGTCCTTTAGTGACAGTCAGTCAGTGAGTTGGTCGAAAGGCTTTACATTTAAACATTTCCTCTGTAATTTAATGTTTTATTGACTCTCGGCTTTGAGAGAACTGCCTCTGTAATGATTTATGTTGGTTTAATATAAGACACATGTTTGGTTTCATCTTCTAAGCTCTGAATTAGCCCAGCAGTATTTCACTGGCGCTAAGGGCCCGGCTCTGGTGGAATCACTTCGTTGTTTGTATTTTTAATCCTTGCTTACTGTTTTGTGAATTGTGTTTAATGTTTATTTCAATTACAAAATTGATTTATCGTTGTTATATCAAATACAGAGTCATTGCTATCTCATCCTTTACAAGAAGCACATTTGTTGTTCGGTTATCTTGTTATCATTATAAATCTTTGTTGTTCTGTATCTGATTCGAGTTGTTGTTCCATTATTTTATTTGTTATAATTGATTGTTGCATGGTAAGTGGCTGTCGACAAGATTGAAGTGTGGAAATCTAGTTGCTTGATTGCATTAGAGTTGTAATTGCTATTCATTTCATATTTTTGTTCCACCTTTGTTCATTGTTTATTCATAGCCTTCGATTAGCAAATAGATGAGTTATAGTTACATGCTATTGTTCCTTTCCAGATTTTTCTCCTTTTAGTTATTTTCATTAGCACGCAGATTGAGTTTGCTTTTATTTCGATTGCTTTAAAGATTGCCAACTATAGAGGACATTGGTTATCACTTCCAAGTCCCCAGATTGGTTATCTTGCATCAATTTCTAAGGGAAGGATTTATTGCTACTGTATCCCGGATCGATGTTTTGCAAAGATTGATGTAGTTTAATTTTCAGAGCATTTCCTTTCATGTCACTGTAATTAGGTTTCTTTACAAGCATTTGTTACTTTTTCATTTCACATTCCGTACTACATCTTCATAGCATTGCTCTTAGATAATTGCAGCCTCAGACATAGTACACTCTTGAAATAAAAAGTCGCTCCTGGATTGATGATTAATGTAGGCTAATTAGGTTCTCAAAAGATACTTTTTTATGACCCAACATTTTGGCACCATTGCCGGGGAGAGTGTATGTCATTTCAAAAGAGTGATGCACAACTGATTTCCTTCTGCTTGCGAAGAATTGGGTATTAAAGATAGAAGGTAAGAACCTGTGCACTAGGCAAGAAACACACTTACTCACAGCCCGCTTCACAGCAGAAGCAGGTAAGCTTCTTTCTTTAGGTAGGAATGAAGATTTGTTTTCTTGAATGAATATACCAACTAAGAAAAACAAAATTCCTCCTAAAACTGAAAATCCTAAGGGACGAGTGACCCTTGGGCGAACAAATTTTATTAACGAAATCCTTAAGAGAACTGAATCTCAGCCATTATTAGGATTTAGAAGAACTATTTCTAGATAGCCTACTAGTTTCCTCCAAGTTACAGAATCATCATCTGAAGCCTTTTCTGAGATACACAGTCAAACAGAGGGAATTGAGCAAGATTCCCAAGAAATTGAGAATCCTTGCATAAGTTTCCTTCAAGAAGGGAACTCTAGTAATCTCCGAGAAGGAGAAGGGGAAACGGGAGAAACCAGAGACTCAAAATATCCTATTAAAGTCACCCAAACAATAAGCAACCCAGATAAGGGAAGTGTTGTTCAATTTATTCATAACCAAGGTCCTCAATCACCTCAAATAGTAGGTCAATAGGGAATACTTATTATTCCAGATAGAGAGAGTTTTGTCAAATCCATTCCTACCCCTACTCGACAACCTAGAAATTCCTTGGAAATCCCATAGGGATATTGGCATATCTTCGATCAAATGGCCCAGAACCAAAATCAAAACCAACAGACACCCCAGCAGACCTCTACGCTGCAATATCCTATAGTAGATACTGCAGTCAACGCACCTATGAAAGCTATCCCCCTTCAACATATTCCCACATTTCATGGCTCAACATCAGAGGATCCAGACGTGTTTTTGTTTAAATTTGATGTGTTGTGCAGGGGATATGATTACACCATCGACGCCAAAAAACTAAAACTATTCCCTTCTACATTAAAAGGGGCAGCCTTACGATGGTTTATGGGATTAGGTGGGGGTGTCATAACTGATTGGGATCATATGAAGGGTGCATTCTTAAAGAAGTATCAATATTATTGCAGGTCTTGGGAACTAAAAGATGAAATATTCTGAATGACAGCAAAACCAAATGAAACCGTGGAAGAATATGTGGAATGATTTCAATACAATCTTCAGAGATCCCCTTATGCATCTTTACCCTTACCTGATAATGTTTTGAAAACCACATTAATTAGGGGAATGAAAGATCAATGGGTTGAAACATTGAATATTATGGGAAAAGGTGATATATATCAGGAAATTTATCCTAACATCATTGATTTTTGTATCAGGAGTTCGAGGGTCAATACAAGGTTAAAATCAGCAGAACGTGATATAATTACAAGGGAAAATAAGACCTCTAATGAAGGTGTGACTCGTGTAGAAATTGGAAACTTGCTAGAAGACTTTAAGACAGACATACTGGGGACTTTAACAACGCAATTCGATATTATGCAAGCCAAACAGAAACAAGCAAAAGCAGAGCAAAATTTGGCAATATTTTGTCCCAGGTGTAGGAAGAAACACAACCACAAAGAATGCCTGTTGGATGTGATTAAAGTTTGTGCCATTTGCACGAAAGATCACCCTACAGAGGGATGTCCTTCCCTTCCTGGCCTAAAAGAAGTTTATAAGGAGGCAAAAGAAGAATGATAAGTGGTATGTCTGCTTAATCAACGCCGACAATGGCAGCCGCGACAATCAGGTATGCCAAATGATCCATTTTCTTTTCAGCCTCCTTAATATAATACTCAACCATATACTGGGATGTGGCAAAGTCAACCACCTTTCCCCAATTGGTCACAACAGCCATTTCCTCCCACATCTTGCCCAAATCAAACAAACCAAAATAATTGGCCTAGCTTTCCTTTATGCCCACCATTTTTGCAGAATAACTATCCTACACAATGGTCCCCCTCTACTTCTTAGAGTCAGGCCTGGCAGTCAAACTGGAAAAAACCTACAAATCAGCCAGCCAGATCAATTCCTCTCTCTCAACCTACACTGCCAGCTCCCTATACAAACCCCGAGACCAATTTAAGACCGCAACTCCCAGCCCAACCCAACCCAAACCCAAACAATAGGCCAGTTCAGTTTGTCCAAATAATAGAACCCCCAGAATTAGAAACTAAACTGAAGGAGTGAAATGATCTTCAATTAAGGTCTAGGCACATAGTTGAAACAGAGAGAAATAATGATGCTCATATTGAAGATTCATTACCTGTAGAACGAACATTACAAAATGAGAAGGAAGTTCAACAACAAAATCAACAACAAAGTCAACAACAAGTAACAAATTCCTCTCCACCATTCCCAGAATGATTAATTATACCACGTCCATTAGAAAAACCTAATTTTGATCTTCTGGGAGAATTAAAAAATTTGTGTATAAAAATCCCTCTCCTCCAAGCTATTCAAGACATTTTTATATATGCAAAAACCATTAAGGAATTATGCATAAAGAAGCCAAAGAGGATAAAAACAACCAATCCTACTATCCAAATAGTCGGTACCTTATCTGACTTATTATCAGGAATGGAAACACCTGTAAAATATGAAGACCCAGGAAATCCTATAGTGACAGTGCAAATCAATGGGCAAACATTTCCAAATGCCTTAGTTGATTTAGGAGCAGAAATCAATATTCTAACAACTACTACCTGTCAAAAACTTGGCATTACATCACTAGAGCCAACAACAACCTTGTTGGAATTGGCTGACCAATCGGTAGTCAAACCAGAGGGTACACTACAAGATGTAATGGTATCCGTAGATTCCTGGGAATACCCTGCTGACTTCCTGGTTATCAATCCAAAGAACCGGCTAGAAGGACATCCGTTGATCTTAGGTAGACCTTGGTTGGCAACTGTCGATGCTTATATTGGATGCCGACAAGGCAACATGACAATAACAAGGGGAAACTATGTCAATAATTTAGCCCTATATCCCCCAGCCCAGCCAAGTCTATCAATAATCAAAACAAGAAAACCACCTGCATCATATCTTATGGAAAATATGAGATCACCTCTAACTATAGAAAATGCTCTTGATTTTAAAGATCAAATAGAGGATGATATCATTAATAGTTTTATTAATAAACCATAAACCAGATCTCATTTACAATGTCACATGATCAAGGCAGCATTCGATAATAAAGAAGAATAAGATCCTTTCAAAGATATTCCTGATCAAGCAATACCTACTACTATGTATAATAGCAAGATTGTAGAAATTGAGCCGGGAAAAACTCTAAACATTAACAAAAATCTCACTGATGAACAAGAAGAGAAATTGGTCCAATTATTACGAAAATACAAAGTTGCCTTTGCATGGGATTACCTCGATATGAAAGGAATTGATCCTCAATTGTGTACACACCACATCTATATCGAAAAAGATGCAAGACCCATTCGCCAACCCCAAAGAAGAGTAAACCCTCACCTCAAAGATATTGTGAAAGCTGAATTACAAAAACTATTGGATGTTAATTTCATCTACCCAATAACTGATAGCAAGTGGGTCTCTCCATTAGTAGTGGTACCAAAAAATAACGGAAAATGGAGGATATGTGTAGATTACTATGAACTTAACAAGGCAACACAGAAGGACCACTTTCCCCTTCCTTTCATTGACCAATTATTAGACACATTGGCAGGAAATAAATTCTTTTCTTTCCTCGATGGCTTCAGTGGGTAAAATCAAATCTAGATTGCCCCTGAAGACCAGGACAAAACTACTTTTACCTGTCCATGGGGGACATTTGCCTACTGAGTCTTACCTTTTGGCCTATGCAATGCCCCTGCTACATTTCAAAGGGAAATGCTCAGCATATTTGCATACTTAATAAATGAAGGCCTCTAAGTATATATGGATGATTTCACACCTTATGGGGATGATTTTGAGCCTGCATTGGAAAACCTAGAAAAGGTATTGCAAAGATGTATAGACACTAGGCTTTGTTTGAGCCACGAAAAGTGTCTTATGATGATGACCGAAGGAGTTATCTTAGGGCATTATATTTCAGCAGTTGGAATTCAAGTGGACCCAGCTAAAATTCAAATAATCTTGTTAATTCTTACACCCACCACACAAACAGAGGTATGTAGCTTTCTTGGATTTTCTGGTTATTATAGAAGATTTATAGAACATTATTCTCGAATAGCTGCACCTTTATTTGCACTGACTAGAAATTATGATTTTATTTGGACAGATAAATGTGACAATGCCTTTAATGATCTAAAAAAGCTTGTTTTAACAACCCCAGTGCTGAGGGGCCCGAATTGGAATTTTCCATTCCAAATCTCATCCGATGCATCAGACACAGCAATTGGAGCAATACTTGGGTAGGAGGAAGATAAGAAGCCATATGCAATTTATTATATTAGCAAAAATCTATCCCCTGCTGAATTAAATTATACTGTGACTGAGAAAGAATTTTTAGCTATAGTTCATGCTATAAACAAGTTTAGACATTATATAACTGGGTATCCTGTAGTACTATATACTGATCACTCTGCCATTAAATTTTTAGCAAATAAACCTGTTACAAATGGAAGAGTGACAAGATGGTTGATTTTAATGTAGGAATTCGATATCAAAATCAAAGATCGACCTGGGAAAGAGAACCCTGTAGCTGACTTTCTGTCAAGAATGCCAAAGCCAACAGATACAGAAGCAGTTGAAGACCACTTTCCAGATGAACATCTCTTCACTGTTACTATCAGAACACCATGGTATGCTGATATAGAAAACTATTTTGGAATAGGTAAATTACCTAAAAATCTATCCCTTAATGAATGAAAGCAGATAATACACCGTAGTACCCGATTCTCTTGGATTGGGGGCTACCTATTTCATACAGGTGCAGATATGAAAATAAGGAGATGCATTAGGGAGGATGAGGTATTTGACATCTTGAAAGCATGCCATGATGGACAGTGTGGTGGACATTTTGCAGATCATAGAACTGGCCAGAAATTTTTACGAACAGGCTATTATTGGCGTACTATCTTTAAAGATGCCAAAAAATTCGTGCAGACCTGTGATAGATGCCAAAGGGCAGGTTGCCCTAGGCAGTCTGATGAAATGCCTTTGAACCCTCAACTAGTGATTGAACCATTTGAACGTTGGGCCCTTGACTTTCTTGGTCCTATTAGCCCTCCATCTAACCAAAAAACATACATCCTAGTTGCAACTGAGTATGTCACCAAATGGATTGAAGCAGAGGCTCTTTCAAAAGCTACAGAGGACTCTGTAATACAGTTTCTTTTCCAAATATTTGTGCGCTATGGCCTCCCAAGGGACATAATCACAGATGGAGGACCACAATTTGTGGGTAATAAATTAGCTGAAACATTACAAAACTACCACATTCAGCATAATATTACAACTCCATACCACCCATAGGCCAATGGCCAAGTAGAGAGCACGAACAAAGTAATCGAATCTATATTAACAAAAATCGTTGCCTCACACAGACGAGATTGGGCCTACAGATTTCCAGAAGCATTGTGGGCATATCGAACAATGTGGAGACCTACTACGTGATATTCACCATATCAATTGGTATTTGGAAAAGAACCCATCTTTCCTATAGAATTTGAAATTTAAACATTAAGAACAGCTCAAAAGGTGGGTCTAGATCTAAATGAAGCCCAGGCTAAAAGACTGCAGAAAATTAATGAGTTAGATAAAATTAGGCTCGCTGCTCTTCAGCACACAGCATTAATTCAGCAAAAGAGAGCCAAATGGCATGACGCCCATATCAAAGAAAAGATCTTCCACGAAGGAGACTGGGCACTCCTATATGATTCTAGGTTTCAGGATTTCCCAGGGAAACTCCAGACATGCTGGCTTGGACCCTATGAAATACAAAAAGTACATGATAATGGCACTATTACATTAGTTACCATTGACAGATTTGGACATGCCTTTAAGGTAAACGGTCATCGAGTATGATTGTATCATAAACCGTTCACCCGGGAATCCTTTTACCAACAGTTATGGGAAGATTCTACCATGGAAATTCTTGCTGAAGGGGAGAACTCCTCCTCGACACCAGTTTGTTAAATAATTCCTTTTTTTAATTTTGTACATAAAGCATTTTTCATTTTCTTGATTTTTTTTTTACGAAATTCGTTTTTTAAAATTTTTGTTTATATCCTTTCTTTATTTCTTCATCGTTTGTTTCATGAAATTTGGCTTCTTTAAAAAAAAGAGAGAGAAAAAAATTTATGTTTATTTTATTTGTTTTGTTGTTCCTTTCCAAAGGAACAGTACTTCTGTTGTTCCTTTCGAAAGGAACAGTACTTCTGTTGTTCCTTTCGAAAGGAACAACATTTCTGCATAGTGTTTTTCTTGTTCCTTTTCTAAAGGAACAGCACTTCCGTAGAGTAGTTTTGTTGTTCCTTTCGAAAGGAACAGCAGTTTCGCAGATTGTTTTTGTTGTTCTTTTTAAAGGAACAACACCTTTTTGAGTGGATTGTTTTTGTTTTTAAGCCAGCATTTTGAATTTTTGATCACTCTTCTAAAGGAAAATATATCATTTATATACAATCATACAAATTAAAGCTTACTGTAATCAGCAAATCAAAAGAAATCGTCATTTTTAAGGAAATTGTCTAATAATGATAAGTAAAAGAAAAAAGGGGCATGATCAATAACATAATTTTGCTACTACCATTGAATTAATCTGATCGATTATCTTTATCATGACTGGTTCTTTCCCATATGCTATAAATTTCTTTGATTTTTATGGAATAGGAATAAGGGCATATTTTTTCTATTGAGATGTTCAGACTTCTTCCACCATCCCTACTCTTAAGGAGTGTTGAGCCATCCTTTATGAATAACTGAGGAAAATTGTTGTATAAAAAAGAAAAATATTTACATATTTTATTAATAATATTATGATTTTGCAGATGGAGGATAGGGGGTCTCATCAAGAGCCAGCCTACCGTGATCATAAGGAAGGTAGTGAAGTGGCATTCCCATAATGGCCACCAAACTAGGGATATGGTCCAATAGACAATTGAAAAAATCAAGAAGTCTTTGGAACAGGAGGTCTCATCACGAGCCAGCCTGCCCACCTTTCACTTCTTCTCGGTGAATGGCATTGTGGTTTATCTAGTCGCCAAGCCAGCACAATGGCCTCCGTCATGATATTCAACAAAAATCACTTCCTTAGCATAAATAAAGGACAATGGTTCCGTGGGTAAGAAAGGAACTCTGTCAAGGTTATGGACACCTGTGGGCAACAGAGCTCTGATGATGGTATTGGAGTCACATTTATACACATAAATAGTTATATTTAACCCTTTTCCTATATCTCTATTTAAATGTCAAATGAAAATATGAATCCTTTACCTTTACTTCCGAACCTATTATACATGAAAATCATTACAAATCGATCATATTAGTCTGAAATGGTAAATAATGCAATTTTACTTATGTTTATCTTATGCTGTCCCTTCTCCTCATATTTGAATCATTACAAAATGATTTTCTATTCATTACCGATTCATCACACGCGTTGATTTCAGTAATTGCTATAATTTGATTGAATGTATCATAATTATGCCTACTTTTTGCTGTTATACTACTGTTGTGCCACACTTGCCTCTCTCAATTGACGATCGAGGACGAACTATCATCCATTTGGGGGGCATGGATGTCTGCATGCAGATCAAACCCCGAGATTTCTTTACCTGTATTTGAACCAAATCCCTGCATTTTAGGAAATAACAAACTTTCAACAACATTATTCCAATTCACCGTGCTGTGTTGTTCCATTGCGATTATTGTGTGTTGAGAAAAACTAACAGGGCGTAGAAACGATGGGAGGATGGCCAATTTGCAGTGAACCACAGGTGCTGATCATTTCTGATGCTGCACGAGCAATTTTAGAAAGACTGGGGTGGATTACATATTTCATGAGGATGCAACAACCCCATGAAGAAGTGGCCACCGAATTTTTATTGAACTTGTAGGAAGGATCCTCCATGTTCAAAGGAAGACAGATAGCTGTATCCGATGAAATAATTTCAGAGGTGTCTAGCATCCCAACGCAAGGGACTATTTGGACTCAAAAAAATATTAGGATTCGAGAAGCCATGAATATTTTTCAAGATGACGGATAGACGTTAGTTATCAAAGGAAAAGGAGTTTAGCCAGCATCATTAGGAGAACCATGGACAGAGTTGGCTAAGATTGTGCAAGCTTATATAACGTGCGACGGAAGAAAAGATGTGGTAAGACCTAGCCACCTTAAGCTACTGGTTGTATTAAAACAGAAATGCACCATTAATTTGCCTGCATTTTTAAATTATTTTTTGCATGATGTTGCTCGTCGTATAAGAAAAGCTCAACATGCAGATATGGTGGTCAGCCACCATTGTCTAATTCGATTAATAGTGAGTCGTAGCCTCGCTCAACAATAGACCAGCTGGGAAGAGTTGATATTCTCCATTGATGGAGGGTTAGCTTTACCCGCTCCAAAACGGAAGAGGATGGTCGGCTCAATAGCTGAGCCATCTACTCACAGACAGTCCCTCCGATCAAAACGAAGTAGGAGGATGGTGGAAGGATTTCTAGGCAGCAGCAGCCAGCCCCTAGAACTGCACAGCTCATAGGATGAACAACCTCCACAATTGGAGGGAGCAAGCCCCCGCATTGATGAAGAACAGGAATTGGAAGGAAAAATTCGCTACTCATTAGGGGAATTTTGAGGTCTAAAATGGGCCTCCTAAGAAAAATGTACAACAAAAATAAACTTTATAACAACCAATAGGATTCAAGATGATGATGTCAAACATGGGGGGGGATTTACCATTTTTTAAATAAAAGGGTAAAAATATTAAAAAATAATAAAATAATAAAACTACTTTTTCAACTCGTATTTTCAACTTATCTCACAAATTTTTTACGCAAATTTTGAGTGGGAGTACTTGTTGGATGCAAAATTTAATTCCTCATCCAAGGAGTACCCATGTTGCATACTTTAGATGAACTCTACTACACGAAAAATGAGAAATACATAAAAAAAAACGTGATTGTAATCACGTTTTTGTATGTATTTCTCATTTTTCGTGTAGTAGGACCCATCGAAAGTATGCAACATGGGTACTCATTGGATGGGGAATTAAATTTTGCATCCAATGAGTACTCCCGCTCGAAATTTGAGTAAAAAATTTGGGAGATAAGTTAAAAATATGAGTTGAAAAATAGTTTTTTCATTTTTCCCTCTAAAATTTGATGATGTCATCAAATCTTATTTGATTTTTTCCACTATTATTTTATAATTTCCTTATGAGGCCCATTTTAGACCTCAAAATTCCCCTAATGCAGATGAAGAAGAAATAAATCGCCATACCGGTAGTGAAAAACAATCCAGTGCAGAGGAGGAAAATAATGAGGAAGAAGAAATTGAAGGAGAAATTTGGTATTCAGATGAGGAGGAAGGAATTTATCATACTTGTGAGGAGGATGAAGAAAATCATAGTAGTGATAAGGAAAGAACAGAGCCTCCCGAAAATGCTATCGTAAGCCCTTTACAGGAAGACCAATTGGCCCAGATTTTGGCCAATATGAGTGATTATACACAGCCTCATAGCCCTTTGGACCTTAATATTGATATTAATCAACTACCAGAGTGCTCTGCTAACGATGAAGAAATAGCTGGAGAAATGTTGAATGAAACAGCAAACCCTAGCGAAGCTAGGGTTGCTTCTTATGAGAGGCGTGAACAAGAAAAAGAGAACACCGAAGAAATACCTCAACTTGGGAGCCCCTAGGAGATTGCAGAGTCAACTGAGAATATGATCCCCGAAGAATTTAGCCAAGGGCATATGAATGTGGAAGAAGAATTCCAAGAAGAAGATCAAGAAGAGAATTTAACTGAAGGCACAGCTGATATAGACCAAAACCCTGTTGAGAAAACGGGTTCTGACAAAGGAGTGGTTGTTCCATTAAGAAAGAGGAGGAAAACAACTGAGATTGAGAAGCTTCGCAGGGAACGAATAAAGCTTCATAAACTAGTAGAACAACTCAGGCAAACCATTACGGTTCTGAGAATGAAACAGATGCCTAAGCGAGCCCCTAAGAGAAGAAGCATTGCTATCAAAAGAATTTCGAAAAAGAGAAAGGTGACTGCTAATAGGAACCCCCAAGTTACAGAAGAAACCATACCTGAGCCTAATTATGAGGATGTGGAGCAGCAAACGGCTGTTCCAACACAAGTTGTTCCAGAGGAACCTGTCTCAAGTGAAAATATGCAATCTAGCAGTTAGCACACTTTTAGTGATCCGACATTGGCCAGACTCCAAGAAGAATTGGCACAGGCCAGAATAGAAAGGCAGAAATTGGAGGAAGACACTGTCCCAAGAAAGAGATATCAGGAATTGCAACAAAAAATAAGAATTATTCATGAGGCAGAAGCTGAAGCTCTTGAAAAATGTCAGAAAGCAAAGAAAAAGGCTGATAAGGTAATGAACCAACTAAAACTAGCCTACAATCAAATGGACACTCTCTGCTCCTTGTATACTGATGTCTTAGCCTGTAGATACCCTGCCAAAAACTATGCTTTGTTTTTACTAGAAAGATATTTACAACTAAACACCAAGGCAGTTAGGGTAGGGAAATCCATAGAGCTAAAAACTATAGACAACTTTGTTTCATGCTGCAAACTTTATGGCATCAAAGTACAGCGCCTTTTGTGTGAATTTTACTTGCATAATCTAATACTTGAAAATGACTGTGAATCAAACCCTAGCCCTTTTGTTGGAGATGTTCAATTTCAGGCATTCATTTCCTTTGCTGTAAATCAATTAAAATGGCTTAAAGCCTATCATGCCTTTCAAAGGCAGGAAAATGAATTAGATCTGTGGGTCAGGAGTGAACCTCAGAACCTGCTTCAATTTTGGGCTAGGCAGAAAAGATTGATGACTAAGGAAGGCATTACCCAAGCCCTGGGGCCTGCCCACAAATAAATTATTTTGAATGGAACAGACTATTTCTTATCCATTAGAAACCAAGCTTATATAGCAGCTAAGGTCTGGTGGAGAACCTCCAATCAGAATGTGCAAAATAGGGAACCATTTAATTATAGAAACTTTGGGCTAGCTGCAGACCGCTTGATTTCCTATAGTCATCTTGTTTTAAAAGAAGGACCATTCTGGTTAGGATGTAGGTTCCACAGCCATGTTGCATGGTACCCTGCTTCGGACTACAAAGTTATTTACAAACTCCCTGAAGGACAGACAGAACATGTTTTTGAGGAATTAGCTGCACTACATGGTTTTAGGCCTGTTGACGATAAACCTTATCTGGCTTATTCTTTGACTACTCTCCATGTGAACTATAGTTTTCATGAGGACATGAAAAAGATTAAGCAGGGGGTATTTTGGGCAGTGAAAAAGGTATGAAATTAGTATGTATATTCTCATTCTTTTACCATAGACATACTCCTTTTTTCCTTGGAGAGGTAATTTATTGTAAGAATTATAATAGAATTGGAAAGGTTTATGTTTACTGTAAAAATATGACTAAAGGTTACTTTTTGTTGAAAAAACAGGAATTCGACGAGGTGAAAAGTTGTACCAAAGGCGGGGCTGAAAGAAATGTAACTACTGCTCCATCAACGTTGAACCATATCCAGCCAAAGGCAAGGAGATCTAAATGAATTTCCAAGAAAAGGTAGGGGACAGCTTGGCCTCGGTCAAAGTAAACAGGATGATAACTAAAAAAAGAGGAGTGAATCCCTCAAGATACTTTGATCCTGAGGGATCGTTGTTCAAACTCATCTTATTCCTTGAATTGTCCGTCGAGACTTGATATAATAAGCAATGTACTTTAGTGACAGTCAATCAGTGAGTTGGTCGAAAGGCTTTACATTTAAACATTTCCTCTGTAATTTAATGTTTTATTGACTCTCGTCTTTGAGAGAACCACCTCTATAATGCTTTATGTTGGTTTAATATAAGACACGCGTTTCGTTTCATCTACTAAGCTCTGAATTAGCCCAGCAGTATTTCACTGGCGCTAAGGGCCCGACTCTGGTGAAATCACTTCGCTGTTTGTATTTTTAATCCTTGCTTACTGTTGTGTGAAGTTTTTTTAATGTTTATTTCAATTACAGAATTGATTTATCATTGTTAGATCAAATACAGAGTCATTGCTATCTCATAATTTACAAGAAGCACATTTTTTGTTCGGTTATCTTGTTATCATTATAAAGCTTTGCTGTTCTGTATCTGATTCTAGTTGTTGTTCCATTAATTTATTTGTTATAATTGATTGTTGCGTGGTAAGTGGCTGTCGACAGGATTGAAGTGTGGAAATCTAGTTGCTTGATTGTGTTAGAGTTGTAATTGTTGTTCATTTCATATTGTTGTTCCACCTTTGTTCATTGTTTATTCATAGCCTTCGATTAGCAAATAGATGAGTTATAGTTACATGCTGCTGTTCCTTTCCAGATTTTGCTCCTTTTAGTTATTTTCATTAGCGCGCAGATTGAGTTTTCTTTTATTTCGATTGCTTTAAAGATCGCCAACTGTAGAGGACACTGGTTATCGCTTCCAAGTCCCCAGATTGGTTATCTTGCATGGATTTCTAAGGGAAGGAGTTATTGCTACTGTATCCCTGATCGATGTTTTGCAAAGATTGATGTAGTTTAATTTTCAGAGCATTTCCTTTCATGTCACTGTAATTAGGTTTCTTTACAAGCATTTGTTATTTTTGCATTTCACATTCCGTACTACATCTTCACAGCATTGCTCTTAGATACTTGCAGCCTCAGACAGAGTACACTCTTGAAATAAAAATTCGCTCTCTGGTTGATGATTAATGTAGGCTAATTAGGTGCTCAAAAGATACCTTTTTACGACCCAACAAGAGGGTCATTTTTTTTTAATTCGGAGTTGAATCGATTAATCATGAGCAGAACAAATTCAAGTGTTGAATGTGAGTAATAAATTTCTTTCAATTTCATCAAGGCTTCATAGGAGCTTGAAAATGGTGTAATATGGCAACTCACCTCTTCATTTACATATGTTGCAATCAAGGCATATGCCATGTTGTTTTTGTTGTCCAAAGTGGAGATCTCATTTTCTGTTGTAGGATTTACAGGTGGATTTTCTCTGTCTCCATCACAAATTCCTTTTCACAGCTGATCGACATGGATATTGGTGGTCACTCACCTATTCCATTTGGATCCACACCATCGGTTCTTTCAGTTTTTCACTTTCATCATAACTTACTATTTTTAGCAAGTTTTCGGGTTCTAAACCATTGGAGCCATTTGAGGCCCTAATGATCCAGGTGGATATTGGTGGCCACCCACCTATTCCACTTGAAACCCCACCATTAGTTCTTTAAGTTTTTCAGTTTCAGCACAACTTACTATTTTTAGCAGTTTTTCGGGTCTCAAACTTTCGAGGTTGTTTTGAGGGCCTAAACGACAGTTTTTGGGAAAATCGGGAACAACCTAGGTTTTTAGACCCACGTATGTTTCTCACTCAAAATTCATAGTCCTTATATAGATATTTCTAACGAGGTATGGTGCATGTAAAACGGAGATCGTATGCCAAAGTTACGTCCTCAGGAAGTTTATGTACCAATTAAACCAAACGGGGCCCATAGTTTTGGCGCTTCATCTCATAGGGTTAGGTTTTTAGATGTTTAGGGTTTTCCATTATTTCTCAATAATAAATAGGCCTTCAAGCCTCATTGTAACATATTTTAGAGGCACATAGCTGCTACATCTCTTCTCAGAGATAAGCTACCTATGCCCTAGCTAGTTTATTTCCATTATGTCTGTAAGTATATTTCAATCATTTGATTTTAATGAAATGAAGTTTTAGTTCCACTGCATCTCTATGTTTATGTCTATTTATGTATTTTATTGTGTTCTTGCATAAATCTGGATTAGTGGTATCAGAGCGGTCTACTCTGTCTCTGTTTTTTCTTTGCATGTCCCCAACAACGTCAGGGTATAAGGAGTTAGGGCTCGTTCTAGTTGAACCCCTACAAGATCAGCCTCGCAAACTGATGAACTCCACCATTATACATATTTGGAGGGGTTAATGGTCACCTTTTTGGCCTTCTTAGATCTCTTTTTCTTGTATTTTTATTATTAATTGGTTTTATGATGCTAGTATAGGTGGTGATTAAGGCTAACATACTCTGAGTGCCTAATATGAGGTTGAGTGCAGAAAATCATGAATTATTAGCATTTTTATAAGGATTTTATCATAAAGACCTGGAGGAAACAGAAAGGAGAAATTATAGGAGGATTTTCCACCCTCCTTAACTCTCAAAGGTAGCCAAAGGATCCAAAAGATTCTCTCTAGTAATTCGAATTCCAAAGGAAGCCAAAGGATCCCAAGGATTCTCTCCAGCAATTCAAATTCCAGAGGTAGCTAAGCAACTCAAAGAGGAGTGCACTCAATATTTGTTTACTTGGAGTCAAGAGGACTCAATCACTATTTTCTAGGGAGATGTTGGTAGCTACCCTCTAGAATAAATAGAGCAAAGCTAGAGCTAGGAAGGGTCAGAACTTTGTTGCAAGCTATTGAGATTTTTGTTATTTTACTCAGTGATCAAACTTTTAGAAATGTATGAGGCCATTATTTTATGAAATGAGCAGACTGATTTCATTTTACTGATTTAATTTTTAGAGAACTAGGCTCGTGGGTCAAGGCCCAATCCATGTGCCTCAGCTTCTCTGTTGTTACCATTCTTTCCTTTCTGCCATTTAGCTAGTTTTATTTCTATCATTCAATTAGTTTTGCTTCTGATAGTTTCATTGCCGCTTAGTTTTTTCTTTCAGTGTGCTACTATAGTTTTTCGTTTTCTTATGAGAGTAATAGAATAGAGGAAAACCGAATTTTTTTGGATCAATACCCCCTTCTCAGCTCTGTCAATAGAGCTTGAGGAGGGTGAACCTTCCCACAGACCCAAAAAATGATTCTTGTTCACTATTTCTGTGATTAAAAGTAGAGTCGCATTAACATTTTCAGCCTTCCTTTTGTATTGTATTTTCATGCATTTGTTTTTTTTTCGTGCATAGATCAACAGTGTTGTTTGCAGGAATTAATGTTAAATCCCCGGAGCATCTTCGTGGTGCTTGCCCGCTTCATTTTCCCTCTCTGTCTTCACACTCTTCACACTATTGTTACACCCTCCATTCCCTCTTTTTTCCGCTTATTCTAACTACTGCACCCACCTTTTATCCCTAAAATAACTTAAACCATTCATCCCGCCTTATTCCTTTGTTTTTTATTGGTCACGGTTGCCTTACCCTTCTTAATGAAAAATGCTTGAAAAACATTGAAATTCGACCTTCGCCTTTCCTCATCGAAACTCCTGCTACCATACTTCGCAAATCAAAAATCGCACTTCGCGACCTTTTCCATTTTTCTTTTAAGACTTACCGCTCCAAACACTGATTGTGATAACTCTTTGTACTCTGCCGCCTCGCACATCGCAAATCACATCTTTTATTTGGTTCCTTTTAAGACTTACTGCTCCAAATGCTAATTGCGATAACTCTCCGTACTCTGCCACATCGCACATCACAAAATCACATCTTTTATTTGGTTCGTTTTAAGACTTACTGCTTCAAACATCGATTGTGATATTTTCATCGCAATCCGCCATCGGTCCTACTGCCACGTCACCCATCACAAATCACATTTCACAACCTTTTCCTTTTTCCTTTAAGACTTACCACTCTCGATGCCGATTGTGATATTGTCATCGCACTCCGCCACCGTTCCTACTTCCCTGAACAACACTTCCGCTACCCCTCCAACTTTGCTATATTGCGAATTGTGATATCGCATTTCACATTTCGCGGTTTTTACCCAATGGCATTTCACACTTTGCAGTTTTTATCCTATCGCAATTCGCATTTCGCTCCCACTCCCGAGCAACACTTCCACTACCCCTCCGCCTTTACGATATTGAGATTGTAATATTGCATATAGCATATCACACTTCTATCCTCCATCGCACTTTTCAAATCATTCCTCTCCAAATAATTTTTGCACTATAATAAAGTTTTAATAAGGTTTAAACCCCTTCTTTCCACTTCTAATCCTGGTTTCATGTGTTTATCCCTCTGTTAGCACCTTTAGCACTTTCTTCTCCAAGTTGTAAATCAACACTTTTTCAATTATAATTAAGTCATGGATAGCTTAGCTGCATGAATAAAATCATGGTAGATAGAGCATAAGATAAGTAGGGTGTGTTTAGACGATTGGCCAAGTTAAGTGTGGTTTAAATTAATTCCTTTCTGCAATTGAAATTAGTTTCCTTTTTGCCATTTCTTTTCAGCAACTTAAATTATTTTCTTTTCTGTCATTTCCTTTTAGCAATTTAGTTTAGTTTCCTTCTGTCATTTCCTTTCTGCAATTTAGTTTAGTTTCATTGAAGTGTGAAAGACTTCACTGAGAACCCCTATAAGTAGCACCCTTTTTTAGAGAGGAAGAGGATGACATGAGTATAATTCATATGTTGTGTATATAGCACTATCACTTCCAAGTTTGTACGAACTCAAGGTTGATAAAGTAAAGTAGGGCAGCCCCTGGGAGTTGCAGCACTCTTCGTGGAATATCAGGGCTCACCACTTTTTGGCACCGTTGTCGAGTAGGTGTCTAGTAGATGCTGTGATTTTGTTTAAGCATTCTTTTCTTCTTTCCTTTCCTTTCATGTTATTTCATAAATATTGAGAAAAAAGAGATCTAATTTTCATGCATCATAGGAGTAGGAATACTCAAAGAAAAATATTACCTAAAACCCCCACATCACCTCCTAGCCACCCTTCACTCTTCTTCGGTGGCAGTCAGACTGAACTTCCTATAGGAGAGCCTTTTGAATACTATGAGGAACCTATTGTAGAAGGAGAAGAATACCTTGGTCCAACTGAGGGACATGCTTCACCTATGTTAACCACGGGTGGGATCCAGAGAGCCTTTCCCATAAGAGAGGCAGATGGGGAAACTAAGATGAAAAACATTAGCCCCTCAGCTCTTCCACACTTTCATGGACTTACCTCTGAGGACCCTTACACATTCATGTTTTAATTTTTTGTTGTTTGTAGGACTTATGACTACACCTCTAATGGTCATAAGTTGAAGCTATTCCCATCCACCCTTAAGGATGCAGCCTTGCACTAGTTCATGGGTCTACCTGGGGATAGCATCACTGCCTGGGCACAAATGGAAGAGACCTTCAGCAGAAAATACAAAGACTATTGTAGGTCCAAGGAAACTAAGGATGATATCTTTAGGATGACTCTAGGGCCGGATGAATTCTTAGAGGACTATGAAGAGAGGTCTCAATTAAAATATAAGAGAGCTAATTGTACTCTTGATCCTGACTCACTTAAACTTGTACTTCTTCGAGGGATCATAGAAGAGATGATAGAAACCTTGAATATGCTATTAGGAGGAGATATATACCAACAACCCTATGAAACAATAAAAATTGTGTTTTGGAACCATTCTAGGGCATTTAGGAAGAAGGGAAGAGCTAGCCAAAGTACATCCAATACCCCTTCCTCTTCCACCTCCATCAAACATGGGATTGGTAATATGCTAGAGGACTTCAAGAGTGATATGCTTCACACATTTTATTTGCAAATGGCCACAATGTAGGTCAAAAGAAAGCAAGAGGAAGCAGGGAGAGCCCTAGACATATTTTGTCCTAGATGTACCAGAAGCACCCAAGAAATGAATGTCCACTGATTTTCATAGAGATTTGTTTAGTCTGCGAGGAGAATCATGCCCCACACAAGTGTCCCTCCTTACTTGGACTTAAGGTTGTATATAAAGGTGGGGCAGCAATGCTATAGAAACTATGTTTCATCAATTAGAGAAGGCCTCAAGGCACTTGGCCATATCAACAAGGTATGCAAGGTGCACCTTACTCTTACCATGCAACCTTGGTACACCCCCACTCTCCTATCCTATTCTAAAACTCCTACTTGGCTTTAAAACCCTTCATATCATCCTTAGCCAGCAAACCAACCATTCCATCAGTATGTTCCACAACAACCTTAGTGGAGCAATCCATCCCAAGGGTGGAGGCCTTAACAAAATCAACCACCTACTATAATGCCTCCACCCAAACCTCAACCTCATATTACTCATGTTTCTCCACCTAGGCTACCTCAAATACCTTCACAACCCAATCCAAACCCAAACAATAGACATGGAGAGCAGGCTCCTAGTGGAGAAACATCCTATCCAGCTTATGCTATGGAGATACAGGAGGTTAATCTCAGGTCGGGAAGAGTACTCCCAGACAACCATCCTCCATCTCCACCTGTAGAGGTTTAGGAGGAAAAGGAAGAAGGTAACACTCAGATCCAACAACCTCCTTTTCCTGAGCGCTTGATCCATCCTAGTCATCAAATCCCAGAGGAGACTGAACTCCTGGGAGAATTGGAAATTTTTTTTTTAAAGATACCACTCCTTCAGGCCATTAAGGATGTCCCTATCTACAATAGGCTCATCAAAGAAATTTATTCAAGAAAAATGGGAGAAGGAAGAGAGATACCCCCACCATCAATATGGTAGGACAACTGTCTGACCTAATGCTGGGAAGGGTGATATTTCCAAACTACCTGGACACTGGTAGTCCAGTTGTTGATGTGCATATAAATGGTGTCATAGTCCCCAACACACTGATTGATCTAGGGGCCACCATCAATGTCATGACCAATGAAACTGTGCTAAAACTTAATCTCCAAGGGAATTTGAGGAAAACCACAACAGTTGTACAACTTGCAGATTGGTCCACAGTAACTCCGGAAGGAATTATTGAGGATTTTATGGTGACCATTGTCTCTTGGGAGTATCCTACAGATTTCCTGGTCCTACAACCAAAAACCAAGTTTAATGGTTATCCTCTCATCTTAGGAAGACCTTGGTTAGCCACTACAAATGCTTATATTAGTTGTTGGTCCAGAAACATGACTATAAAAAATGGGCCTTTGTCTAAACAACTAGTGTTATATCCTCCAACCCAGCCTTCCATTAATCATGATCTCCCAATATGGTTTGAGGATGAAGAAGATGATTTATATAACACTACCCCTATGTGTAATGTAGATGTTATTCTTAGAGGGGGGAAACTTGATGAAGATCAACTCATCGACCATGCCATTCAAAACCACTCCTCTACTAGCATTCCTCTCAAAACCTTAGTCAAAGAGTCTGAAAGCCAACCTTGGATGGAACTGGACTCAGTTCAATGAACCTATTAAATCACCAAGGTTATTGATTTTGGCCCATCCAGATCTCTGAAAAACAACCCAAACCTCTCGAATGAAGAAGAGAAGCATTTATGCTAGCTTTTGAAATAAAATATTGAAGCATTTTCTTGGGATTACAAGGACATGAAAGGGGTGCATCCTTCAGTATGCAGACATCACATTTACATCAAAGAAGGATGCAATCCTGTGAGACAACCCCAAAGAAGGATGAACCCAACTCTGAAGGACATAGTCAAAGAAGAGTTGCAAAAACTATTAGATGGAGGGTTCATATATCCTATATCTGACAGTGAGTGGGTATCCCCTCTTGTCATAATCCCAAAGAAGAATGGGAAGTGGCTATTTTGTGTTGACTATCGAGAACTTAACAAAGCCACCAAGAAAGACCATTTCCCTTTGCCCTTTATAGACCAAGTCCTGGATGGCCTTGCGGCGAATAATTTCTTTTAATTCTTAGATGGGTTCAGTGGGTACAATCAGATTCAAATCAGCCCTGAAGACCAGGATAACACTAGTTTCACCTACCCTTGGGGTACATTTGCTTATATATTCCTACCCTTTGGGTTGTGCAATGCCCCAGCTACCTTCCAAAGAGATGTCCTGAGCAAATTTTCTTAGTTAGTCCATGACTCTGTTGAAATCTACATGGATGATTTCACACCATATGGGGATGACTTCCAGGAAGCTCTCTCCAATTTTGGGAAAGTAATAATAAGTTGCATTGAGATGCATCTCTCCTTGAGCCTATAAAAGTGTGAATTCCTGAAGAAAGTATGGATTGTATTAGGACACTCCATATCCTAAGCAGGAATACAGGTAGACCCAAACAAAATCACTATCATCAAAAGGGTACCCGCTACTCAAAAGAAGAAAGATGTCAGGAGTTTCTTAGGATTAGTTGGTTACTATAGAAGGTTCATCAAAGATTTCAACAAGATGGCTTTTCCATTATTTGGGTTATTGGCCAAGGATTCTCAGTTTATTTTGTTTGGTCCTTGTTAAGAGGATTTTGAGCTCATTAAGAGAAAGTTGACTACTGATCCCATCCTCCAAGGTCCAAATTGGACTCTACCTTTCCACATCCACACTGATGCATCTGAAAAATATGTAGGGGCAACATTAGGACAATTAGAGGACAAAATCTCGTATGCCATTTATTTCATCAGCAAGAACTTGTCCAAGGTCGAGTTGAATTATATTGTTACTGAGAAGGAGATGTTAGCCATTGTCCATGCTTTGAACAAATTCAGGCATTATGTAACTAAATATTAGACCGTTTCTCACATTGACTATATAAACATAAATTATTTAATGAACAAACCAGATGTTAATGCTAGGATAATTAGATGGTTGTTAATTTTTCAACAATTTTATATGACTATTTCTAATAAACTTGGAAAGGAGAATGTTGTTGTAGATTTTTTCTCCAGGTTAGCTCTCCCTACAGGTGAATAAGGAATGGTGGATGACCAGCTTCTAGATTATCATTTCTTTGCAATATCAACACTCTCACCATGGTTTGCTGATATAGCCAACTACTTAGTTTCTGGGAGACTCCCTCCTAATATTTCATTCAGGGAGAGGAGAAAAATCACCAGAAAAAATCACCCCTTTCACATGGATTGGGGGAAACCTTTTCAATCTAGGCCCTGATAAAATCCTAAGGAGATGTGTGAGGGAGAAATAATTTCCTTATATCCTCTCTACATGTCATGAAAACCCATGTGGAGGCCACTTTTCTGCAAAGAGAACTTCTTACATTTTTTTGCAGGGAGGGTACTATTGGCGTACCCTTCACCAAGATTCCAAAAGATACACCAGAAGTTGTGACCAATGCCAAAGGATGGGGAAACCCATGCAAAGGTATGACATGACTTTGCACCCTTAGGTGGCTCTTGATCCATTTGAAAAGTGGGGCATGGAATTTTTTGGACCTATCGATCCACGATTCAGACAGAATAAGTATATCATAGTCTGCACTGATTACCTAACAAAGTGGGCTGAAAAAAAAATCAGTGAAGGTAGCAACCTAGGAGAAAGTAGTGGAATTTATGAGGGAGAATGTGTTTTACAAGTTTGGGTACCCCAGAAAAATATTCACTGATTAGGGAGCACAATTCACCTCTCACCTCATTGAGAATATTTTGAGTAAGCACAAGATTAAGCATAGAATTTCTACCGCCTATCACCCTCAGGCGAATGGCCAAGTAGAAGTAAATAACAGAGATTTATAGAGCATCCTCACCAAGGTTGTGAGCAGCAACAGAAAATATTTGGTAGACAGGTTGGTGGAAGCTACTTGGGCCTACAACACTACTTGGAAGATAACAACAAGATTCACTCCCTATGAACTAGTCTATGGTAAGAAGGCTCTACTTTCAGTTGCGTTTGAATTCAATACTTTAAGAATGGCAGTTGAATTAAATATAGATCTATCAAATCCCCAAAAAGAGAGGTTGTTGCAACTAAATGGATTGGATGAGTTCATAATGCAAGCACTTCTTCACATGGAGGTATTTCGGCTGTAAAGAAAGGTTTGGCATGACAATAACATCAAAAAAAAGACCTTCCAAGAAGGAGATTGGGAATTTTTGTATGATTCAAGGTTTAAATATTTCAAAGGCAAGCTGATGACAAGATGGTTGGGACCTTACACAGTGGAAAAATGTTTTGATAATGGCGTAGTTCAAATCAGAACCATAGATGAGGAAGCAATACCCTTGCTTGTCAATGGTCATAGACTGAAAATTTACAAGAACCCTTTGTCAAGGGAAAAGTTAATAAAGTCAATAAGAAGAGAGGTGTATGTGATGGGAAACTCCATAGTTTCCCACACCTCCTGAAAAAAAAAAAAGAGAGAAAAAAAGAATAAAGATCCATGGGTGAAAAATTCTCTCAACCGCCCAAGGAAAGGTTGTGGGTTGAAAACCTCAATGGAGGCAGCCCACTTTCTTTCAAAAAAAAAAAAAAGATAAAAAAAAAATACATCTACATCTCTGTGTTTTCTGTGTTTGTTGTTTTGCATGTTGTTAATGGTTTCTGGAAACACAGGGAGGCATTCATCTTCTTTTCTCTTCTTCTATTTTACCATCCATCCCATCATTCATTCCATTCATTTTCATAACTTCCTCCATCACCTTCATATACCATATTCCTCCATTCCTGAGCATAGTGTAGCAAGGAAATAAAAACATAGACTGCTACAGAAATCAGGGAATTCGTATAGCGCAAAAATATGTTCATGAAGAGCAAGAAAAAAAACAAAGAGAGGAGATGATAAAGCATACCATAGGAAATACAAGAGTGCCACCCATGGCATCTAGAGCACCCCCACGCAGCATCTACAATGAGAATAAACATCAAGAAATATCAGCAGCTCACTCAGATAGTTTCTCATTTAGAAAGTTGCTCACTTAGAAAACAGGAAATTAAGGAAGAGCGCAGCATATAAGAGGATTGTCTCCAAAATCCAGCTCTTGCAAACACCTTGACAACAACTGTTAAGCTTAGGTATATCCCCTCACCCCTGGCTATGCATTCATAATAGCCGAAAATAATTAAATTTTCAAACTAAGCATTTAAGAGACAGAAAGGTGGCCAGTTAACTTGGCCACCATCGTGAGGTATGACTGAAACAAATTGGAAGTACACGCCACCTGGGCCAGTAAAAAAATTAAATCAGTTGGAGTGGAGGAGGATGAGAGGAGGAGACACACAGTATCAGCCAAATGACAAGAAGAGGGTCAAACTGTCTACAACATAAAATAGAGCTGAGCCGCATTACATAAATAACTACGACAAATAATTAGTTGCGCATTCTAATAATACAGAGGGCTCGTCTCATCCAAACCAATAAATTGAATTTTTTTTTAAATGGAGAGAGACTGACGAAAGCCTGCAGCACATCAACAGTGAGATTTAGCCGCATATTTTGGGACAGCATGCAACAACAATAGCAAAACAATGTCACCCTACCCATGGCCTGTTCCTCTTTCGTAAATATGAGCAAGGAAACTTTTATAGCAATCCAAACAAGGTAGCATTCCACTTCTGACCTTGTAGGAGAAGAAGAGGAACTAGAAGAAGAAACAGAAAAAGAGGAAGAATAAGAGGAACAAGAAGAACCAGAAGAAGAAGAGGAAGAGAAAAAGGGCCAAGGAAAAAAAGAAGAGATTGAAATAGAAGCCCTAGAGGTAACAGAAAGTGAGCAAGAAACAGACTCACAACACAGCACCACATCCCCTCAAGACAAAGAGGTAGTTTCCACCTTAGCTCCTCTGAGTGCAAAGAGAAAAAGGTAGACCTCTATGTATTTCAGAGCTGAAAAGAGTTAGAGAGAGCCAAAAACTCCTCCCACAAGCCTGATTATCATTGAATAATCACCAATGGAGGAGGAAATAATCGAAGAAATTGTTCTAAAGGAGAAACTATAGAAGGCACAGGCAGAGAATGTAGCACTGAAGGAGAAATTGCAGCGAAAAGGGCAGCAAGTAGCCACCATGGAAGATTTATGCATAGAATCCCTTCAACACAAATTCCCTTCGGAATCATATGTTGTGTACCTCAAGGAGTAATGGCTCCTATTTCAAATCAAAACTCTAGCCTCCCATGGATCACTAACTTTCCAAGATTGTAGGAAATTCATTTATTTATAAAAGCAAGCTAACATGGTTGATCAGGAAAAAATGGCATAGTTTTATGTGCATGACCTTGTGCTAACAAATCTGGATACTTCAGACCCCAATTCAAAAATGGGGGATATGCAGCTAATGGCTCTAGCATCTTGGATGATGAATGAGGGCACTAGAGAAAAAGAGATATGGAGGGCCATGGAAAGAAGAAATAGAGAACCCTTATATATCAAACCATAATTTTTCAGCCCAAGAGGAGTCATCCTTAACCGTCGAGATATTGAAAGGGACCCTGCACTCGTTGAAAGCTACCTTCAAACTCAAACACAGGTAATAGGACACTTTGACTATGTTTCTAGGAAGATATAATATGAGTGCATTATGGACAGCCAGAGGATATGGAACAACCTCCCTCACCACCTCAAGAATAGGGAGTACCATACTACATAAAAACTTAGGGGTGCATTGGAAAGAGCACCATTATACAAGAGGGCCATGCAGGCCAAAAAGATCCAATGGTTGGGACTAAAGCTCAGCCCACCTTTGTTGTTGGGGTAGAATGATGAAAAGGACAGAGATGCATAAGATAGAGAATGGTAGAATGCAAAAAATAATAATGGTTTTTACCCCCTCAGGGAAACTCCCACACTTCTTCCTCAGGAAATCAGGGGGCTATCAAAGGCTCAAAGGAAATGCAGGAGTCTCAGGGGATGAGAAACCATTCATTAGGGGGGTGATGATGAGCTCCATCATTAGAAATATTTTGATCGGTTAATGGTCACCTTTTTTTCCTTCTTAGATCTCTTAGATCTCTTTTTCTTGCATTTTTATTATTTTTTGGTTTATGATGCTAGTATAGGTGGTGATTAAGGCTAACATTCTCTGAGTACCTAATATGAGGTTGAGCGCAGAAAATATTGAATTATTAGGATCTTTATAAGGATTTTATCATAAAGACTTGGAGGAGAAAGCAAGGAGAAATTATAGGAGGATTGTCCACCCTCCTTAACTCTCAAAGGCAGCCAAAGGATCCCAAAGATTCTCTCCATCAATTCGAATTCCAAAGGCAACCAAAGGATCCCAAGGATTCTCTCCAGCAATTCGAATTCCAGAGGCAACCAAGCAACTCAAAGAGGACTGCACTCAATATTTGTTTACTTGGATTCAAGAGGACACAATCATTATTTTCTAGGGAGCTGTTGGTAGATACCTTGTATAATAAATTGAGAAAAGATAGAGCTCAGAAGGGTCAGAACTTTGTTGCAATCTATTGAGCTTTATATTATTTTACTCAGTGATCAAACTTTCAGAAATGTATGAGGCTATTATTTTATGAAATGAGGAGACTGATTTCATTTTACTAATTTAAGTTTTAGAAAGCTAGGCTCATGGTTTAGGGCCCAATCCATGTGCCTCAGCTTCTCTGTTGTTACCATTCTTTCATTTTTTCCATTTAGCTAGTTTTCTTTTTGTCATTCAATTAGTTCTGCTTCTAATATTTTCATTGTTGCTTATTTTTTTCTTTCAGTGTGTTGCTGTAGTTTTTCGTTTGCTTTTGAGAGTAATAGAATAGAGGAAAACCAAAAATCTATGGATCAAGACCCCCTTCTCAGCTCTGTTAATAGAGCTCAAGAACGGAGAACCTTCCCCCAGAGCCAAAAACTGATTCCTGTTCAATGTTTATTAGATTAAAAGTAGAGTTGCACTACCATTTTCAGCCTTCCTTTTGTATTGTATTTTCACGCATTTGTTTGTTTTTCGTGCATAGATCAGCAGAGATGGTTGCAAGAATTAATGTTAAATCCCGAGAGCAGCTCCGTGGTGCTTCCCCGCTTCATTTTCCCTCTCTGTCTTCACAATATGCGCATTGTTATTATGCCCTCCATTCCCTCTTTTTTCCACTTATTCTAACTGTTGCACGCACCTTTTATCCCTAAAAGCACTTAAACCATTCAACTCGCCTTATTCCTTTGTTTTTATTGGCCACAGTTTCCTTACCCTTTTTAACGCAAAATTCTTGAAAATCATTGAAATTCGACCTCCGCTTTCCTCATCGAAACTCCCTCTACTGTACTTCGCAAATCACGAATTGCACTTCGTCACCTTTTCCCTTTTTTCTTTTAAGACTTATTGCTCCAAACGTCGATTGTGATAACTCTCCATACTCCACCGCATCGCACATCGCAAATCACATATTTTATTTGGTTCCTTTTAAGACTTACCACTCTAAAGGCTGATTGTGATAACTCTCCTACTCTATCGCATTGCACATCGCAAATCACATCTTTTATTTGGTTCCTTTTAAGACTTACCGCTCCAAACACCGATTGTGATATTGTCATCGCACTCCACCACCAGTCCTACCGCCACGTCACCTGTGACAAATCTCATTTCACAACCTTTTCCCTTTTCCTTTAAGACTTATCACTCCCAACGCCGATTGCGATATTGTCATCGCACTCAGCCACCTGTCCCACTGCCATGGCACCAATCTCATTTCACACTTCGCAACCTTTTCCTGAACAACACTTCTGCTATCCCTCCAACTTTGAGATATTGCGAATTGCAATATCGCATTTCGCATTTCATAGTTTTTACCCCATGGCATTTCGCACTTCCCAGTTTTTATCCCATTGTAGTTCACATTTCTCTCCTGCTCTTGAATAACACTTCTACTACCCCTCTGCTTTACAATATTTTGATCGCATATTGCACTTCCATCCTCCATCGCAACTCCACCATCGCACTTTTCAAATCATTCCCCTCCAAATAATTTTTGTGTTATAATAAAGTTTTAATAAGTTTTAAACCCTCTCTTTCCACTTCTAAGCATATTTTCATGTGTTTATCCCTCCGTTAGCACCTTTAGCCCTTTCTTCTCCAAGCTACAAGTCAACACTTTTTCAATTAGAATTAATTCATGGATAGATTAGTTGCATGGATAAAAGCATGGTAGATAGAGCATAAGATAAGTAGGGTGTGTCTAGCCCATTGGCCAAGTTAAGTGTGGTTTAAATTAGTCCCTTTCTGCAATTTAAATTAGTTTCATTTCTGCCATTTCTTTTCAGAAATTTAAATTATTTTCCTTTCTATCATTTCCTTTCAGCAATTTAGTTTAGTTTCCTTTTGTCATTTCCTTTCTGCAATTTAGTTTAGTTTCATTAAAGTGTGACAGACTTCACTGTGAACCCCTAGAAGTAGCACCCTTTCATAGAGCAGAAGAGGATGACATGAGTATAATGCATCTGTTGTGTATATAGCATTGTCACCTCCAAGTTTGTATGAACCCCAGGTTGATAAAGTAAAGTAGGGAAGCTCCTAGGGGTTGCAGCACTCTTGGTGCAATACCAGGGCTCACCACAAACCACAACGACCTCCCATGGTGGAAGAAAAGAGAGACGAGGGAGCATAATATCCTATCAAAATATTTCTCAAAGAGGCCCTCGAGATATAGAGGAACACGATGATGGATAAATTTGCCAAGATCCTTCAATGGCTGCCCACCGGCAGCACATCTACATCCAGCAACCACTCTGTAGGTGCCTCTCCTTTCAAGGTACAAGTCAACTTTGACATTCCTATATTTGAAGGCAAAATAGATGTAGATGTTGTAGATAGATCGTTGAATTTGCTGGAAGGGTATTTCTCGGTCCATGATTTCTCCGGCTGAGAAAATATTATTTTTGCACTCCTCAAAGCCGCTCCCCATGTCAAAGACTGGTGGGAAACCTACTGCGAGCAAAAGGACGAGAGGGAACGCTCTCTCTTCTCGGCTGCACCCACTTCAAATTCGTTCCGAGATGGAATCAAGGAACAATATTAACCTGTGGGGAGCTATGAGGACAAATACATCCAATGGACCACGTTGCGGCAGCAAAGGGATCAATATGTGCACGAATTGACGAATTTGTTTTATACCCTACGCACAAAACAGGGTATCAAATATTTAGAGGGAAATTTGGTTCTCAATAGCGCAGTTGTTTGCACGAATACATTCAAGAGGGAATGGAGTTCCTTGACATTACATCACTTGGAACGACATATTTCTATGATGCCAAGATCAATCAGAACTTTAAGCAGAAGAAGCGAGACTTTGGATCCACAAATCCAAATCCAGGGAAATGTGCCCTCGAATTGATGAAGAAAGGGCAAGGCCAAAGCGAGGCGACTCAAAAAAACACCACAAATCCAAATAAGGACACAGGGAAGTGGTGTGAATTTCATAACATCCCCACTCATAGCACACACAAGTGTCAGGCCTAATATTCGCTAGTGGCTGAAATGAAAGAACCGGAATCAGATGCATATTCAAATCTTGAGTCAACACCAGACAAGGGAAATGAAAAATGGAAGCAGATCATTGATGCAGATCCCAGTGCCATTTTTTCCACTACCAAGCTCCAGGGAGAGGATCCTGAGGATCCAAAGGAGGGGGAGCGCCTCTTCCATTCGCATATGTGGGTGAAGGGCTCTCCACTGCAATTCCTTGTTGATAGTTGAAGCCAAAATAACCTCATTTTAGAAGAGGTCATGAAGCGGCTTGGCCTACCAACCATAGCACACCTGTAACCGTACACCATTGGGTGGCTTCACGAAGGAAGATATCTTCGTGTCCGCTTGTAGTGTCACTTTCCGTATAGCATCAAGACATTCACGGATGAGGTACTATGTGATGTTGCTCCTCTTGATGTGTCTGATGTATTATTGGGCCAACCATACTTGCGGAGGAAAAATGTTGTGTATGATTCTAGGCCTCGTGCTATTAATATTACTTTGGGAAATAACTTGTATAGGATAACGGAGGTAGTACTACCTCCTGCCATCTCTTTGACTACTGCAAAACAATGCAAAAATATTGTTTCCAAAACTAGGAAATTTATTTGCATTACCATTTTCCCACAAGGAAATAATAATATTGTGGCCACAACCTTGAAACAGGGCTCCCCTACACGGCAGCAACAGATGGTCAAAGGCATGGAGGGATACCAGGACATTTTCTCCTCGCCCACAAAGGTTCCTCTACACTGTTAGGTCAAACATTCCATTGATATGACCCGAGGCCTACCATCGCCTGATATTTCCATACCTCATGCGACCACACAGAAAAAATCTACACATGTATTGTCTGAGGCTGGTAAAGAAACCAAATTTACTGAATGCATCCAACATTCCACCCGCGGGTCCATGAAATCTTTGACAAATTCAATACCCTGTTCAACAGAATTTGCCTCATATCATGGATCATATCAATGAAATGGGGACCATTTATTCCTAAGGGGGAAGGAATGATCCAGGTGGATATTGGTGGCCACTCACCTATTCCATTTGGACCACCACCATTGGTTCTTTCAGTTTTTCAGTTTTAGCACCACTTACTATTTTTAGCAGGTTTTCGAGTCCTGAATTGTCGGATCCATTTTAGCAGGTTTTTAATTTCAACACAACTTACTATTTTTAGCAGCTTTTCAGATCCTGAACTTCCAGAGCCGTTTTGAGGCCCTAAACGACGTTTTTCGGGAAAAAAGAGAGAACAACATATCTATAATCTAAAGTTTCCCACTCAAAATTTGTATTCCTCAGATAGATATTTCTAACGAGGTATGGTGCACATAAAATAGAGACCGTATGCCAAAGTTACATCCCCGAGAAGTTGATGTACGAATTTTCCCAAACGAGGCTCGTAGTTTTGGTGCTTCATCTCCTAGGGTTAGGTTTTTGGATGTTTAGGATTTTCCATTGTTTCTAAATAATAAATAGGCCCTCGAGCCTCATTGTAACACAGTTCAGAGGCATGTAGCCACCACATCTCTTCTCAGAGATAAGCTACCAGCACCCTTGCTAGTTTATTTCCATTATGTCTTTAAGCATATTTCAGTCATTTAATTTTAATGAAATGAAGTTTTATTTCCACTGCATCTCCGTGTTTATGTATATTTATGTATTTTATTTTGTTCATGGATAAATCCAGATCAGTGGTATCAGAGCGGTCTACTCTTTCTCTGTTTTCTTTGCATGTCCCCAACAAGGTCAGGGTATATGGAGTTAGGGATCAATTTGGTTGAACCCTTGAAAGATCAGCCTCGCAAACCTCGATGACCTCCCATGGCAGAAGAAAAGAGAGATGAGGGAGCGATCCTATCAAAATATTGCTTGAGGAGGCCATCAAGAAACATAAGAATGCGATGATGGATAACATTGCCCAGATCCTTCAACGACTTCCCACCGTCGACACGTCTACATCTAGCAGGCTCTCTGGAGGCGCCTTTCCTTTCAAGGCGCAAGTCAACATTGACATTCCTGTATTTGAAGGCCAGATAGATGCAGACACTATAGATAGATGATTGAATTTTTTGGAAGGGTATTTCTCGGTCCATGATTTCTCCGATCGAGAAAATATTATTTTTTCACTCTCAAAGTCGCCCCCATGTCAAAGAATGGTGGGAAGCTCATCGCGAGCATATACCAGAGGAAACCCTTTGTGTTCTTGGCCACACTCCACTGGTATTTGTTCAAACGTAATCAAGGAACAATATTACCCCATGGGGAGCTATGAGGACAAATAAATCCAATGGACCACGTTGCGGCAGGAAAGGGATCAAGATGTGCACGAACTAATGAATTTGTTCCATACCCTACACATAAAGTTGGGTATTAAAGATTCAAAGAGACATTTGGTGCTCAAGTACCACAGTTGTCTGCATAGAAACATTCAAGAGGAAATGGAGTTCCTTGACATTACATCGCTTGGCACAGCATATTGCTATGCCGCCAAGATCGAGCAAAAATTTAATCAGAAGAAGCGAGACTTTGGATCTGTAAATTTGAAGCCAGGGAAAGGTTCCTCCGAACCGCAGAAAAAGGGGCAAGGAAAGTGAGGGGGACTCGAAAAAACACCAAAATCTAAAGAAGGACACGGGGAATTGGTGTGAATTTCATAACAACCCCACTCACAGCAAAAACAAGTGTCGAGCCAAACAGTCGCTGGTGGCCAAACTGAAGGCACCCGAATTAGATGCATGTTGTGATCCTGAGATAGAACCATACAAGGGAGATGGAAAAGGGAAGCAGATCATTGATACAAAACCTGGTGCCATGTTGCCACCACCAAGCTCAAGAGGGAGGATCTCGAGGATCCATAGGAGGTGGAGTGCCTCTTCCATTCACAGATGTGGGTGAAGGGTTCTCCATTACAATTTCTTGTCGATAGCAGAAGCCAAAAGAACCTCATTTCAGCAGAGGTCATGAATCGGCTTGGCCTATCGACCATAGCACACCCACAACCGTATACCAACGGGTGGCTTAACCCAGGGAAAGATCTTCGCGTCCACCAGCAGTGCCGCCTTTCGTACAACATCAAGCCATTCACAGATGAGGTATTGTGTGATGTTTCTCCTCTTGATGTAGCTGATGTATTATTGGGCCAACCATACTTGTGGAGGTGACATGATGTGTGGTGAGTCTAGGCCTTATGCTATTATTATTTACTTTTGGGAAATAAGTTGTACAGATACCCATAGTACGTCTCCGCTATCTTTTGACTACCGCAAAACAATGTGCAAGATTATTTTCCAAACCAGGAAATTTATTTTCATTACCATTCACCCACAAGGAAAGACAAATATTGTGGCAGTAGCCTCGAAACAGGGCTCCCCTACATGGCATCAACAGATTGACAAAGGCATGAAGGAATACGAGGACATTTTCTCCTCACCCATAAAGATTCCTCTACACTGTCAGGTCAAGCACTCCATTAATCTGACCCCAGGCATATCGTCACCTGATATTTCCATACCTCATGTGACCACATAGAAAGAATCAACACATGTACTTTCTAAGGCTGGTAAAGAAACCAAATTTACTGAATGCATCCAACATGTCCGCCTGCGGGTCCATGACATCTTCGACAAATCCAATACCCTGTTTAGCAAATTTTTCCTGATCTCATGGAGGCTCTCAATGAAATGGTGACCATTGCTTCCTAAGGGGGGAGGAATTATCTAGGTGTATATTGGTGGCCACTCACCTATTCCATTTGGACCCCCACCATCGGTTCTTTCAGTTTTTCACTTTCATCACAACTTACTATTTTTGGCAGGTATTCAGGTCCTAAACTATTGGAACCGTTTGAGGCCCTAATGATCTAGGTGGATATTGGTGGACACCCATCTATTCCATTTGAACCCTCACCATCAGTTCTTTAATTTTTTCAGTTTCATCACAACTTATTATTTTTAGCAGTTTTTCGGGTCCTAAACTTCCGGAGCCGTTTTGAGGCCCTAAATGACGTTTTTTGGGAAAGCCAAGAGCAACATGGGTCTATAGGTCAATGTTGCTCACTTAAAAGTTGTAATCCTTGGAAATATATTTCTAAATAGGTATGGTTTCATGTCAAACAGAGAGTATATGCCAAAGTTACATCCCCGAGAAGTTGATGTACCAATTTACCCAAACGAGGTCCATAGTTTTGGCGCTTCATCTCCTAGGGTTAGGTTTTTGGATGTTTAGAGTTTCCCATTATTTCTCAATAATAAATAGGCACTCGAGCCTCATTGTAACACAGTTCAAAAGCTTGTTGCTGCCACATCTCTTCTCAGAGATAATCTACCAGTGCCCTAGCTAGTTTATTTCCATTATGTCTATAAGCATGTTTCAATCATTTGATTTTAATGAAATGAAGTTTTATTTCCAGTGCATATCTATGTTTATGTATATTTATGTGTTTTATTGTGTTCCTGCATAAATCCATATCAACAGCTCATTAAAAATGAGTACGTGTTTAATCTTCCTTGAACATTCATGATAGTTCTCTTTTCCTGAGAGAACGACTGTTGCAATGGATATGAGTGAATGCATTTTGTAAAAAAGGGCTTTGCAGACTCTATAAAAAAGAATTAATTTTGGTGCTAAAAGATAATTATTCAAATTTATTATATTTTTGTAAAAAAAAAAAAAAAATTTAAACATAGGGAGTATCTATGGAAGGTATTATATGGGGGAGCTATTATCTTGGGAGGGTTCGGACTGGGGGATGTGTTATCTCGGGAGGGTTCAAGTTGGGGAGCTCTGAGCAGAGGTAGGGGCCGGCGGAATGTGGAGGAGCCAGTGGAATGTGGAGGGGTGGAGCCAGCAGTGGTTGAGGGAGGCCCTAGAGGAGGGGACGGTGCGATAGAGGTCGACGTAGGAGGAGTTCACGACAAGGAGGTTGGGCGGAGAGGTACCACAGGCCAAGGAGGGTCGACTATTAGCGAGGAATGGGAGTTAATGGCACGAGCTGCTCTGCACTGTGGAGGAACAAGATTAAATGGTGTGGGCCGCTCTGCGTCATGGAGGAACACGAGTTAATGACGTGGATTGCTCTATGCCAAATGCAGTGGGGAGCATATTGCAAAGGCCATCTTATGAGTTGTGGGGAGCGTATTATAGGGGAGCACAATCGACTATCAACTCACATCATGAGAGGAGATTAGGAGTCGAACAGGGAGTATACCATTCAACGCATACTACAAAGATATGAGAGCATAGGAATATGGCAGACTACAGAAATGGAGAAGACTACAAAAATGGCAGAGGGGAGTTACAAAGGCAGAAAGCATAAAAATGGAGCTAGCTCTGATACCATGTCAGGCCAGGAGGTAACTCCACCAAAAAACTGACTTCAATTGATTAAGGATGCCTATGAATATATACATGGACGTGAGACTCTTGGGATTCATTTCCCAATGTCTCTTCAATTTCCTTATTTCCTATCTACATGAATGTAAAATTTCGCCCACTCCCGTAGGATTAGGTGTGAACATAAATAAACATATATATAAATAAAAATAAAAATAAAAACAAAAGCACAAAAAAGTTAAAAAAATAATAACAATATACATTAAAATGTTAAAAAAAACATTGAGAAACATAAAAAAAAAACACAAAAAAAAAATAATACCAAGTGAATAAAAATATATATATTCCCAGATGCGAGTGTTCACTCTGCATAGCCGAGTCGCTCCTCCGTGTGGCAGCTGGTAGGGCCACATGGCCTCGCATGGCTCACGTTGTTGGGCTATTAATGCGTGCAGGAAAAACTCCAAAGCCATCACTCTATCCTTGCAGAGCCATAACTCTAGCCTCTTTATCCGTCCTCTCAGCTGCTATTTTCAATTATTCATGGACTCTGGTTAATTCTTCTCTGCCGCCTCTCCCTGTCGATTTTTGTCTAGGTGAATTTGGTTCTCCAGCCCTCCATCCACCATTTCAATGAGTTCTCAAGCCTTCACCCCTCCTTCAACCATAGCTCTGAGCACTCGACCCTTCAGTCCTCCACTCAAACCACTTTTCATTTAGAAGCCTTATGCCTCCTCTCCCTCTGCAAGCCTATCTGCTTCCCCTCCACGCCTGTGCTATCCGACGACTACATGCCGCGTAGACAAAGGATGCAGTGCCGCAGGGGTCGAGGACATGGCCAGCCCTCTCGCCCTCCTCACCCTCTCCGTGATGATGGTTCTGCCTCCCTCGATGATAATAGCTTTGCTTCCCTGCAAGATGAAGGTTCTAGATCGATGGAGTTCAAGGTCAATGTGAATTCTATGGAAGCCCCGAAGCTGCATCATGTCTCGGCTCTCTTCTTGCTGTGCCTCCCAGATGTCCCTTCCACCTCAGGCTCTCAGAATCATTTGTGGAAATCTACCTTGATGCCAACCCACTCTCAGTTCCACAGAAAAATAGAAGCTCTCCCCACCAAAATTGTTGAGCACTCCTCGGACAATGAGTCTGGTATAAGCTCAGCCAAAGATGACAACACTGCAGCTCAGGGAACGTGCTCTGCCGTCATATTTGAACTGACTGCCCAGATGTCAAAGCAGGATGGTGAATCCTCAGATGACTACGACTGATCATTGTGGAAGAGCCACCTCTAGAAGATATGAATAATGACAAGCCGAGACAGGATTAGTGCCACGAGACCTCCCTTCTATGCCAGTAACAATTTCAAAGCTGCTTTTTTCCTTTACTTTTGTACGCAGTATGTTTAAATTTTGGTTGACTAAGTTATGTGTTGGTTTCTCCACCTGGGGCAACACTGCTACTCGGAACTGGCTTAATCTCAGGACTAGTTTCCCCAACAGGGGCAGTCGCAATTTCACTATTTTGAACATTCTTCCCGTTGGAATTGGCTAGTTTTCTAGTTTCAGTGGGAAAAGATTGATATGTACTACTTTTGTACCATATAATAGAATTAGACACACACACACACACACACATATATATATATAGTAGGAATATAAAAGAAACATGGCCAAACAAAAGAAATATGAAAACATATATAAAAATGACAAAATAATTCAAACAAAATTAACTTAAAAAATTTCAAAAAAACATTTCCAAACAATACTAATAATAATAATAATAAATTTTGAAAGAATTAAAAAAAACATATGTAATTAATAAAAATAAAAATAAAAACATTATTGAAAAAACCATTATTATATATATATATATATATATATATATATATATATAAACATCAAAATAAAATAAAATAAAACAAAATTTTTGGCCTTCGCAGGCAATTCTGAGAATCGGCTGCTAAGGATAGTTGATTCTCGAAATCGATTTCCAAGCAGCATTTGCTCGTTGGCTGCTGGGCTAGGCGGGGGTGGTGTACCCCCGTCCATCCAAACAACCAACTTTCCAGTGGGGCTTGGCAGTCGATTCTCAGAATCGATTGCCAGGCCCAGTGGCAAGTTGATCGTCGTGCCACCCCGCCCAGCCAAGAGGCCAACCTGTCGTCGGGTTTGGCAGCCAACTATGTAGTCGACTACCAAGCCCACTGGCCAGCTGGCTCCTGGGCTGGGACGAGGTGGCACGCCACCGTCAACAAGCCCAGCGGCTATCCTGGTGACGGGCTTGGCAGCTGACTATGTATTTGACTGCCAAGCCCGTTGGTCGCCTAGCTACTAGACTGTGCAGGGGTGGCAAGCTACCCCTGCCCGGCCCAGCGGACGTGCCACCCCCGCCCAGCCTTGCAGCCAGTGGGCTAGCTAGGCTTGGCAGTGGATTCTCAGAAATCGGCTGCCAAGCCATTTTGTTTTGATTAATGTTTAATTTTTTTGAATTTTGTTTAATAATATTTTTCTTTATTTATATTTATTTTTTAATTTTTATTCAATACACTTTTATTTTAAATATTTTTTTTTAAATTGTTTTTTTGCATTTTTCTTTTTATTTTATTTTTTTATTTGCGTTTTTATAACTTTTATGTTTTTTATTTTATTTTAATGTTTTTTTTATTTTGTTGACTTGTTTTTTAAAGTTTTGTAAAATTATTTAATATTTTTTCTTTTTTTGTTAATTTTTTATTTTATTTTTAAATTATGTTTGTTTGCAAATATTTTTTTAAATTGTTATTTAATTTCTTTTTTAGTTTTTTAATTTTTTTATGTTTTTTATCTTTCATGTGTTTTTTTTTTAGTAACCTAGAGGAACCTAGCAACCCACCTGACACGTAGTCTAACAAACCTCTGTGGGGCTATGATATGTCCTCCTCCGCGTAGCTCGAGTCACAAGAAGGGGGATTTTAACTCGAGTCTTTCGAGTTACAACAATTTCACATTTCTCGGATTAAACAATTGAGCTGCCCTCCGCCTCGACTCTCCCCACACCCCGGGGACTTTTATCTTACATATGTTAATTTTGTTTTTTTACATTTTTTTATGTCTGTTTTTTTTTCATATATATATATATATATATATATATATATATATATATATATATATATATATATATGTCTTTTTTTTGCAAAAAAATAAAAAAAATCATTATAAAAAAATGTTGTAAGGAAAAAAAAAACACATATTTGGAAAACCCTTAAAAAACCAATATCTTAGGACAAAAAATAAGAAGAGGACTTGGAAATTTGTTAAATAATCAATATTTTAAAACAATTGTGCATACTTAGGACATAAAAAAATGTAAAGTCTCAAAAATATGTCTTAAAAAAGAAGAAGATGTTTTTCAAAATTTGCATGAGAATCGCCAACATTAAAAAAAAAATCGACACTTCATACATTAGAAAATTTAAAGTATCAAAAATAAGCCCTCTAAAAATGGGGGATGATGCTGCATCAACACTTTTCAAAATTAGCATGAAAATCACCAACATTAAAAAAATTATTCATACTTGATACATAAGAAAATTTAAAGTGTTAAAAATAGTCTAAAAAAGGATACGGGGGTATTCTGAATCAAGACTTTTCAAAATCAGATGATTTTTTGTTGCCTCAAAAAAACAGGTACTCGTTTTAGTTCTCGTTTCAAAGTTTACATTGTTAATTATGGTTTTTTTTATATGAGATGTTACAACCATGTCTCATTAGTATTTATACCTAAAATATTGGACATTCATCTCATTCTCTAGCATTTTTAATCTACCTTCTTCCACATTTAGGGTCTTTAAACAAGGTTAACACACAACCCGAAAAGGAACAAGGGAAAAAAAAACATGTCTCATTAGTATTTATACCTAAACTATTGGACATTTGTCTCATTCTCTAGCATTTTTAATCTTCCTTCTTCCACATTTAGGTTAATTCACGACTTGAACAAAGGCATGAGGGAGCAAACATAAACGGGCCGCATGAACATACACAAAGCACACGGGAAGTCACAACTTAGCATTTTTTACACATGTTCAAATAATTGAGTTGATTTCTTTCCTTTCAATAGTTTCAAATAATAAAGCCTCATAAAATTGTCCATATTTCACTTGTTATTTGGTTTTAAAGTTCGATATTCCATCCCTTGATGATTTCATTCACTATAATGCCTTTATTTCTATTTCTTCTCATTTTCCTAGTAGAGAAATGCTAACTTATTTTTGTCAACCAACACTGTGTATGTCTTCATCATTTTTATTGGGAAAATGGTTTCTTATGAGCCTTAAATGCCTTTTCAATCATATTGTCTTTTGTCAAAATCCTTCTCTACTGAATCATCCAAAAGAAAGCTTTTTTTTTCAACCACTTTAAGATACAATCCACATTTCTTCATTTTAAGTATAAATAGTATTCTTAGAGCCTTGAAATTTATTTTTAATCAAATTCTCTAACATTATGATTTTCTTCATTAAACCAATTAAATGGAAACCTTTATTTTGAACCATATTTATTATGTTAGCTAAATCCCTAGTAAAATCTTATTCCGTCTTAGATCTAATGAAGGCAAAGAGAACAACTAAAACTTGGTTAAAAATATATATATGAATGCACTTGTTTGTAAAAGAATCTACCTCCTCCTTTTAAGCTCTATCTCATATAAGGACATTGATAATTTAAAAAGTTAAATAATTTTTTAATCAATCTTTTTTTATTATTGTTTTAGTATAAAATACTTCAATTAAATTTCTTATATTAATTTATTATTTTATATTAAAATTATTATAGAACACAAAAACTATTTACACGAATATTCACCTTTTGCTAATGCATATGATTTAAAGTTCCTTTGACTTGGTTTCCAGGTTGAGGGTTCATGAGAGTATATCTCCCAAATATTTTCTCCCAACGTAGATGGCCCTTGATATTTTTCTTTATGAGGAATAGTTCCAAAAGTAGAGAATTTATGGGATCTCGTTTTCCGAGAATTTGTTCTTGGGGTAGGTGATTTTTCTTGTGCTTTTGATATTAGTTCCTGAATAAATGTTACTTGTCCTAAGTCTTTGCTTTTCCTTCTTCCATGATCCCTTCTTCCCACATCATTATTACTTTTGGGGGCACCACATTTTTCTTATCTGCTATTCATGCAACCTATTTGTCTTGAATATTTATGAGGTCAAGTCTGCTTTAGTCTGTTGAAATTATGTATAGGTTCTTATCTCTCATTTTACTTCCCTATCACCCTAGAGTCATGAGCACTTCCAATACATTCTATTTCAACTATGCATCTAGAAAAAGTAACAATATGAATTAAGCTTATCCACCTTTAATAACCTCCCCGACAATGACACCAAAATGTTGGGTGAATTATGGAGTGTAAAAGCTCTGGTAAACTTTAATAAGTATATATTATTATTGATAAAAGATGAGATGATAGAATGTTACAATGAGGCCCTGCTTATATACCTAGGCAGGTGACCTTTTATGAATGGGCATGTCTTTTAGACATGCCCTTTGACTAACTTAATGACTACTTACATAATCGCTATTTAACTATTAATAACTATATTAATTATATTCATTATGAATTATATTCATGACATTGCCCTTTTCTTCAGAAACTTTGTACTCTAAGTTTTATGGATACGAATTTTCTTTGCCTTAATTGCTTCCCAAACTTTCTTCACTTTGTGTTGTCATCTTGAATGTATAATTCGTCCTCATACTCCTTATAATTAGGGCTTATCCCCTTTTCCTTAAAATCTTTGTCCTCAAAGCTTATGCCCTCATAATTCCTTCTTCTTGTGCTTATCCAGATATATATATAGCTCTTTTTTTATATCTTTTTTTCTTTTCTTTTTTAATATCTTTTTTTCTTTTTTCTTTTATATCTTTTTTTCTTTCTTTTGTTTTTTTATTTTTATTTTTTATTTTTTTTATTAATAATTTTTTGAATTGAATAATATATATATATATATATATCTACATATATTATTTTTTGTTTAATTTAATTTAATTAATTAAAAAATAATTTTAATTAAATTTTTTTTTTTTTTAGTTTGTAACTATATATTATATATAGTTAATATTGTGTTTGAATGTGCTATGGAAGGGTCACGGGAATCGGCGTGGCTCAGCCGTGGGGTTTATTGATGTCTTCAAGACGATGTCGAAGGCGCAGAGTGTGGTGAGGACGGCAGCGAGACTGTGGCTTGTGGTGGTGATGCTGATTCCTTCCTCATCCTTGTAAATTTCCAAAAGCCGCTTCATCTTCTGCAAGAAAATATGGCAAGCGCCCATGCCTGTCCAGCAGATTGAAGAGCCCATTGAAAAATGACTGTAAAATTTGACTTCTATTGGATATTATTTTCCCTGCCTTTTGCGGAGCTTTCTCGCAGAGCATTCTCAAAAGTTGCCTCGCCAGCATTTGTCCGCTGTGCCCTTCTTTTTCTTTTGGAGGATTTGGGGAACGCAAAATATCCAAGAAGAGTGTAGACTGTCCCCAGGAAGATATCGTATTGATATAACCCACTATGTTGCAGGGCCATAGACTAGCTTCGGAATGGCCATCAACCGTAATCAACTTCCAGATCAAGGGTTCCAAACTTCCTAGCATGCTTATCCTCTTCATACTTTTCATTCCATCGTAAGCTGATGATGATGAAACAAGATTGTCCGAGACTCTCACGAACAGATTCATCATTTTGGTGGTGTGGAAGAACAAGATTGATGAAATAGTTAAACATATGGTGCCCTCAAACCTAGCTGTAATTTTTGTATCAACAAGGCAAACGACAGTAACTTGAAGTGAAACCACAGCTTGAACAACCTTGTTTAATGTCTGCTGGGCTTTATCATTTACTTGAACAATCCACTCCTTGGAATTATCTCCATATCTATTAGTGGGGCTTCCCAAATTATATCGAGAGAGGTATACATCATTACATTTGGGAGGCGAAAATCCCAATGAGCGGACAGTTGAGTGCATCTCCTATATAATATCCCCATACCATTTTACCATGTACATTGTTTGAATTCCATTTCTTACATCTGTGTCCACCAGAACCTCAATTTCATTACCCTGTAGAGCAACCTCTTCAAATGTATTATGAAACAATTTCATCCCTGTGGATACAGCTTGCCGAGCAACAATTGGAGTATCATCTTCATCCTTATCAAAATCGGCTTCATCTTTTTTTTTTCTTCAACAGTTTCTTTCAAAACAGAGGATGAAGTATTTTTTTGCTCATCATCAAAGGCCTCAACAGCTTCTGGTGCTGTATCAGTGGCTTTGGATGTGTTTGTCTCTTCACATTCTTTTAGAACTGAACATGAAAATCTTGGTTGCTCATGAACAAAAGCTTTAACAGCTTCTTGTGTTGTATTAGTGGCTAGAGTTGTGCTTGTTTCTTCACATTTTTCTTTCAAATCTGGGGATGAAACACTTTGTTGCTTATAAGAATCTACATTTTCATGGTTTTTTTGGTTTTCAACACCTGCCCCTATTGTTGCAATGGTGATAAGAGTCATATTGATTTCTTTATGTGGCTCTATCACTTCCATTGTTTCTCTTGTGACCATTTCATTGTCATTTGTGTCAAAGTTCTCAACAACTTCTTGTTCTGTAACAGTGGCTTCAGCTATGTCTGTTTCTTCACAATTTTCTTTCAACACTGAAGATGAAATATCTGATGTTCATCAGAAAAGGTCTCGATAGTTTTCGATGTTGTGTTGGTATCTTTAGTTGTATCCGTCTCTTCACATTCTTGTAGAAATGATGATGAAAGGCTTTATTGTTAAGAAACAATGTTTTCAACAACATTTGGTGTTGTATCAGTGGATTAAGTTGCATTTGTCTCTTCAAAATATTATTTAGAATAAAGTGATTCTTCATGATTATGATCTGAATTCTCTGAATCAGCTGAATTTTTCTGTTGACTATGTTCCATATTCCGAATTTTTGTATTGGATTTAACTTGTCCAAAATGGTGTTCATCTTCTACATTAGTTTGTTATAATTGTCTATGGACTCGTTACGGATTTCCAACATTAGTCTGTCTATTCAATTTGTCAGGTCTTGAAGTTTCTTGATTTCGTCATAATTTCTTGTAACCTTATCCTCAAGATTGACTAATCGTTTAGTGAATTTATAGGAATTATTGATCTTACTCTCCATATAGATCAACTTTCTGTTGAAATCATCCATTTTAATTGATGAAGACATCGAGTGGCAACGATTTCGAGGCACCGCATGTAACAGCTGAAGGTAGTCAACTGTGGCGTAGTTGCTTCCTTCCAGGGGAGAAGATCATTGCTCTGATGAAGGTGAAGGTGTGCGGGGGTTGATAATGGTGTTCTGTTCGCCATAGGGTAATGAAACTGGAAAGCAGGTGGCAGTAGTAGTGATCACACAGATCCTGAAGAGCGACGGCTCCGATACCAATGGAGTGTAAAAACTCTGGTAAACTTGAATAAGTATATATTATTATTGATAAAAGATGAGATGATAGAATGTCACAATGAGGCCCTACTTATATAACTAGGCAGGTGACCTTTCATGAATGGGCATGTCTTTTAGACATGCCCTTTGACTAAATTAATGACTATTTACATAATCCCTATTTAACTATTAATAACTATATTAATTATATTCATTATGAATTATATTCATAAAAAATTAATTTTCTTAATTAACAAATCATTTGCTCACACATAAATTATCAACCAGGGTATGTTTGTTTGGTAAGGTTATCACACACAATATATGTAGGAAGAAACTGACAATTAACATTGTCTAATCCATAATTGTTCCTAAGATTTATTCTAAAAGAACTTGGCACTCAATCAAACCAAAAGTTTTTGTAACTCTTCATACTTTCAAGAATGTAAATCAATCCACAAAATTCTCATAGTCAAACCCTCACTTGCATAAAAATAACACCCTACACACAATGTTGGGAATTCATAAGCCCTTGAAAAATAAAATGGCACTCATTTATTCTAAGATCACTCTTGTATGGAAAAGAAATGACACTCCTTGAAGTAAATTCCTTACTTTCACAAAACCATTCAATCATAACCACACACAACCATCAATCCAATCAAAATAAACCCACTCATTAAATGCATAGCACATTGTATCTAATGTAACAACAACTAACTGATATTTTGTATCATCAACGAAGTATAAATTTGTAACAAAAATTGAACAATAGCAACACACAATTAGTAAGGATAGATCCAAGAATAAGTAGGACAACATAGGAGAAATTCGTATTAAATATTCTACAAGACAACTTAACCAACAATAATGGTAGTATATTGCAGGAATCTATAACGACGCTAATTTAGAATTGTAATAAGAATTAGAATATCATAACCCATAGGTGAATTAAAATAAAACAAATAGGCTACGTCTATAATGCATCAATCCATACTAAAAAGGAGGGCCCTTCTTTCTTAGTAGGGAGATGGTAAATCACAACTTACAGGCTAACACAACAAAGAATAAACCACGAACCCTTAAAATATTGCATTAGCTTTGAGAAATGAAATACAAGATGCATAGTTCTGAAAATGATGGTGTCCCTGCTACATGAGGTAGAGGGGTCCTATCTTATAGGTTTTCCTCCTATATAATCTTGGTACCAAATCAGCCATGAGAATCTTCCAATCCTCAAGCTATTGAAACTAAAAGTATTTTCTTAACAAATTATAACAAATTACTGGAAATTAAAGTAATTCCATAACAACGCCTCATTTTAAAGAGTAGCTAAAATAGAGGATTATAGCTAATACAATCGAGTTGGCATAATTTTCTAAGAGATGTCAAATCCTTGTTGGCACAACAATATTGGTTAACCAGCCTGTGTAAGAGCGTACGTATTAGCTTTTGAAAATGGCAACAAGAAAAAGAGTGTACATCAACACGAAATAGAGTAGCAACATGAAAGTAACAATAGAGCTTGGATTGGTGTGGCAACATTGCAAAATCATAGAAGAGTAGCATCACATCATCTAAGAAAATGGAGTAGCAACATCCAAACAAATGGAGTCATTATGTAAAAATCCTTCTTGTCAGTTTTTAGTAAAGCCACCCAAAAACAATTAGCCTCTCATCAAATGCAAGCAAAACTTCATAAGTTAGGGTGACATGAAATAATAACATAATTTTGTTAAAATGATAATCAATGGAATAAAATGATGTTGTCTTAAAGGTTAAAGTGGTAAAAAAGGTAAGGAAATAATGGTAAAAAATATGTCAATTCCTAGAACCAACATTCAACATAAAAAAACACTTTGAATTAATGAATAGTATTATTGAAAACAAAATAAGGTTGGGCATGTTATCACCCAAAAAAAAATTCAAAACATCATTGTGTCAAGTTTGTTTTTGGTCATGGTTAAAAATTGGGTTTAGAAGTCAATTTAGGGTTTGATCTAGGGTAGGTTATATTTTAGTAAGTTCAAAGCCCATCCTTAAGTTCAAATAAATTCTTTTTTAAGGTCCATTCATTGTAAAGTATCCATAATTTCCATTTGTGGGTCATTTCCTAAAGTTTCATGTCAAAACTGGTTAATTAGCCAAGAAACCTCGTTTTCCTAGCGCCAATAGTTCAAAAAAATTTATTTGCGCTATGAAAGCGCTAATAGTTTCGTAGCACAAATAGGGAAAAATACACTGCAGGCACTACAAAAGCGCGGTTTCTTAATTTTCTTGTCATCTAAGATGGAAAAGGTCAGAAACTATTGGGAAATGTTAAGTTAGTGGTATGATGAGTCAGTTAATGATGAGATTCAATGTACTTACCCACATTGTAGTCATCATTGTCATGATAGGGTATGAATGAGACATCATTCAGTTATGAGATGACATTTTAAATTCAAAATCTTGCCTAATTACTCATTCTCGTTTCCTTTGCCTCCATTCGAGATGTCTGAGCACCGAAGTGTTAGAGCCAAACCTGTGGCTGTTTTATATAAATGTTTTCTTCATCCTTATCAAGTGAGGTTGATATAAATTAATCAATTGAGGCTTCTATTTCTCATTTTCAAGTGAGGCTGATTCAATTTATCAAGCGAGGCTGACAGGATTTTTGAGAAGCATGGCAGAGGAAAAGAAAGTTCGCAGAAAGGGAGACTGCTTAAGGCATGAGCCTAAAGATATGAAGGCCATAATTAAAGACCCAACAGCGATGGAGGCTTTTAGAAAAGTAGGTTGTCTTCAGTTTTGGTAAAAGTCGCAGGGTTGCCACACACAAGTGTCCAAAGAATTTGCCTTGAACTTCAATGGAACAACTACCAAGGTTGGGATGCTAAGTGTGTCCATTACACCAAAGATTATTGCTGTTGTTACAAAGATACCAAGAGGTCAAGAAACTTGGTTTAAAATTTTCAAATTTGATATGGAGCCATGCAAAGAGTTCATGAAACCTGAGTATGCAGATATGGACCTCAATAATGCTATCCCTAGAAGCTGCATCAAAGACACTTATGCAAAGCTGTTGTTCAACATTCAAAGGTATTTTACATGTTAAGGCATATATCATAAGGTTTACACATATCATTTCAAGCTCCTTCTGCATTTCACTCGTAAGATTTCACTTGATTTTCCCTTTTATCTACATAGGAGTCTTGCAAAAATGGCTGATAAAGTACAAGTCAAAACTAAAGGTAGTGAAACATCCTTGTTTCATCATGGGTTAATGAAGTTATTGATTTTAGATGAGCTTTAGAAGATAGGCATGGATTGGTCATCTTTTTTGTTTATAAATGGTCTTGAGTTGGAAACCCTAACTCCTGCTAGAAACCCTAAAACTAAAGGAGTTCTATCACCACCACCAGCAGAGACTAGTCAACCTATAGTTGCAAAACTAAAGCCAAGGAAACAGGTTGAGAAAAGAGTAGAGCAGACACAAATACTTGACACACCAACTCCATCACTTGAAAAATAGAGGTCAAAGATTTTCAAAGAGGCAAAACAGAAACAAGTTGTCAGCAAGCGAGAAATCAAAAGAGTAACAAGAAGCCAAGCAGTGACATTAAAAGGAAAAACAGTTGCTACAGCTACAGAGGACAACCCAGTAATAAAGGGAAACTTATATAACATCCTGCATGCTATTGACATAGAGGAGACACCCATTGTTCAAGCTGAGTTCATTGGAGAAGATGAGCATAAACAGAAGAAGGCTAAGTATGCAAAGAAGCTTGAGTTTGAGGGTGAAAATGCAGCCTTCATCTTTCAAGCAAGAAAACCTATAACTAGGCATGCTAAGAAACTCAAGGAAGGCAGCAAGGAAGTTGAAGAACCTATTGAGATAGCTAAAGCCCCTGAAGAAGTGGTTGATCTCTGATAACCTACAGTAAAGCATGCAGCCAAAAGAACAAAGAAGGGGAGAGAAGAAATGATAGAGTTTCAACATCTTGAGGAGAAATTGAGGTTGGAAAACCAAGAAATTGTTGTGTGAGAAAGAGGGCTAGAAAGCACAGTATTGAGAAAGCAGAGTTTAAAAGAATGAAGGCACTGTGGGAAGGTCAAATTGGTTCTATTTCTAAAACTCCAAGAAGTGGAGAGCATTTTTTCACATGGACAATCCCAGCGATAAAGGAAGCTAAATTTGTAAAAGTAATAAATACTCACTTGAGAGCTAATAATAGGATACTTAAAGATCAAGTGGAGGACTTGGAGCAGCAGATGAATTTGATTCATGATGAGTTAAAAAGCAGAGGTATTAAGATAATAGTCATAGAAGAGCACATAGCTAAATCAAATGAAAATGAGCAAGGGACCTCATGAAGGCTGGAATGATTGTGTTTTTCACTTGATATGTTTTTTAAATGATGAAATCAAATTGATTTTGATTTTTTGGCACATTTTCAATTTTCATTTTGGAAATTTTTTGAAAAAACTGTCCACTCAGCAATTTCGTAGCGCAGATAGTGTAAAAAGGGAGAAAAGCGCTACGAAACTGTTGTAGCAAATTTTCTTGCCCTTTTTCATCAAATTTTGAGGGGTAAAACAATGGATCAAGGACTAAAATTGATAGGGAGGATGTATTTAAAGTCAATTAAGATAATTTTGGAGGATAGAAGTCAAAAAATTGAAGAAAAATGGGGTAAAGGGCAGCGCTACGAAAAGTGCTACGAAACTATTTTGTTTTCGTAGCGCAGTGTATTACAACCCATTTGAACATTTTGGAGATGGTTTTGGACAGCTGGAACTTTAGGAGGAGGTTTGGCATGTGTTAATTCAATTTCTAACAGCTAAGGAGCTTGAAATTATGAGTTCATGATGGTCATAATGTTCCAAGAGTGCAAAGGACCCTATGCCTAAAAAACAGGGGGAGTGTTTCCTATTTTGGTGGAGGACATAAATATGGTCATGAAGAGTTGAACACTACAATCCAGATTCGACCATGTGTGAATACACTTGGAAAATGATGTAATTTATTTTAGATAAGGTTGTTATGGATAGAGATAAGGATTTTGAATCCTATTTGTAATAGGATTGTTTAGTAGATTAGCTGTCTTTTTGGAATAAATACCATGTCATATGGTTATGCAAGGTGTCAAGAGTCAGTAATTTGATGTATCTAGCACAAGATAAGATTATCTCATGTTGTAGATGATCTATAAAGGACCAAGAATTCAAATATATCAAGGTTGGACATTTTTTGGCAAAATACTGTGTTTATTGTAATTGACTAGTTTTCAGCTAATACAGGAAATTTCTACTTAACCAACTTGAGATTCATAAGGATTTTTAGTGTGCTCTTATTCTATTTTCATCTCTCTATTATCCCATTGCAGTGGAGTTTGTCTATGTTACTCAGAATTCATCTTTGATGCTCTGAATTCCTATATAGATGAACTGACTGTGTTTTTTATAGTTTCACATGTGTATCTCTTGACTAAAACTCTGATATGCCTCAACTTCCATGTTAAGTAGATTTATTGGCTTACTGAAACTATATTGACTACATAAGCCTAATGTGTACTTGCTGATGTGATTTTCAACCTACATTTATCATCTATCTGATTATTACCCCACATAGAGTCAGCCATCTATTTTTTATCAAAAATCTTTAACCCTTGAGAGAACCCTCTCAGGTTGAGGAGGCTAAGCCTCTATCAAAAGATTGGTTTGAAACATTTACATGAGATTGATTTGATTAGCAGCCTATCAGGTCCAATTTTGTGATAACAGGGTATTTTAAGAAACATTGATTTATGAAGTATGTCACTTGAATTAAAATTTAGGTTTGGGATGTTTCACCTAAATTATGCATGTTATTAGTTAAATTAGTGATGATGGAGTTAGTTTAGTGGGTCGATTCATTGATTTAAACAAACTCTTTCAAGGTGGAGTTTTTTATGAGGTATTTAGTTCTAATCCAACTAAGTTTAGAGTCTTAGGGAAGTTGGGGGATATCATCAAAATGTTATAATAGAGTTGGACTATATTAACAATTCTTCATTTTAAGTTGGATATTTCATTAGAATAGTTTATTTTGAGGATTTATTTTCATTTAGCCAATTATAAGCATGAGGCAAGCTGTTCAATATGTCTATAAGAAATTAGACTAAGTATTAGATTAGTTAACCTCCACTCAGTTATTGACAAGTGGTTGCGTAGGAATGTTGAAGGGTTAATGCATATTTATGAGGCTTAATTGTTAAGTTAAAGTAATAAGGTGTCATAAGATTGAGAGGATGATTAGAGTGTGATAAAGAGTCTTGTAAGAATTTTTTCTTTACCAAAATTCCACAAAGGAGTATTGTATGTGTAATAAGGAATCTTATGGTATAAAATCTAAAAAATGAAAATTTCCACAATTTTTCATACTGCTATCAAATATGTTTTCGATAATAGTGTGTTCAAAGATTTGAAATGTCCAACATTTGGAGTGGACACTCCACCCATAATTATAAAAAAATAAATCGGTTATCTATGAATCAAATGTGGTGAAGAAAATTTAAAGGAAACATTGAAAAGCTAATGGTTTAAGAAGACTAACAAATTACCAAAGAAAGAGGAAAATTGATGGAAAAAATTCTACATAAGAGAAAGAATGAAAAAATAGATGAAAATTGGTAAAAAATGAGAGAGTATACATTTGAAAAAAGTTACTTTTAAGTGAACGGATATTAAAAATGGGAATATAAATTTTTTTCTCAAAATATAATTTCTTTTTTAGTCAAAAATATAAAAATTGATTAAAATATCAAAATTATAAAGAAATTAAAATAGGAATTAAAGATAAGAACTAAAATTGAAACAAAAGGTAAAAAAATTATTGAGACAAATTAATAAAGTGAGAGAAACTGAAGGAAGGGTAAGTGTTATAGCATCATTCAACACTCTTGTAGTTCTGATGCTCTATTTTATTGCCTTTGGTAGCCCTTCCCCTTCAGGCTTGATCACTTTGTTAAAAAACAATGTTTTGAATTCAATATGCAAATATACCCTTCAAAAAATGTGTACACATGCGGGTACCTCCATATATAACCCATGTATATAATTTAAAATATGAAAAGAATATGTAATATCCTATTTTTTGGGCAGGGTTTACGGGTTTAACCAAAGGCTCGCCAACAGGACTCCGTGGCCCAACTGAATCAACTGATTTAGGGTGATATATATGCACCTCATGAGAAGGCCTAAACATAGAAGAAGAAATAGGATATTGATACTATAGTCTATTGATCCCCAATCAAGTCTGAGTTTCCCTGTGCCTCATGCACTCTCATTCATAGGAAACCCTTGTTTCCTCATAGTGATGTTCATCTTACAATATGTGACATCCATGTGTATATGCTTAAGATATGATTGTTGAGGCTTGGGTTGGACAGATTCGGAGGAAGGTTTCGCTTGGAGCCATGGTCGAATCAAGTTACATTATTCCATATTATTTTGCTGATATCAATAAAGAAGTTTTGTCTTTTTCTTGAATGCTATGATCTTATGTTATGATTCATGTTATGGTATTATGATATATGATTCATGATTTATATATTTATGTTTAATGATCTAACATTCATATTATGCACCTACTTTGAACTACTTGTAGTATACATGCTTCTCTGAAATTTGTTACAGGTCTGATAGCTTTTGAGGAAGAAGAGGGTTTGGACCCGACAAAAACAACACCAATGTAGTATCTATTAGTATCTTATCTTTACATGACTTTAGTATTTAATGTGATAATACTGTTTGATTAATGGCTTCTCTTTTATTGATTTACCTTCAATTTGTTGGGGTTCCCAACATTGACCCTAGGGATCTTTCTCTTGCAACAGTAAGGGAAACAAACTACAAAATTGTGACAGTGAAAAAAGAATGCAAATTGATAATAATAAAACAATAAAGGGATATGGAGAAAATGGGGTGCAAAACAATGATCAACAAAAACCTAGTGTTCGAGATAATGAATAATGAGCTTCAATCTCTAGCTAAGCCATCTTCTTCATTAAAGTTATCATGGTACTTTTCAATTTCAAGAGCTTCATGAATGATACATGCATTGTAAAGGGTGACCAAGTCCAAGATTTTAGTTTGTCTAAAGCAAATCAGATGTTTATATTAAAAATAATGTGCAACAATATCATATTTGGAGATGAGATTGTGGGTAGTGTTAATGATATTTTATTTGAGAGGAGTTCTAAATAATCAACTAGTTTATCCAATGTATGTTTTTCATATTGAAATAATTTGATAAATCCCTAATCCCATCACACGGTCCGAACTATACCTAACATAACGTAATAGTTGTTTAAAAGTTTATTGGGATTTAAAGAGTGTTTTGATATTATTCTTGGCCAAGAATTGAGAGATAAGATCAATGGTTCCTAGATCTAATAAAGAGAAATGAGGGAAATAGGTGGAGATGAGGTGGAAATTATGGTTTTCACATTTTGGGCCCCATGAAAATATTTGTTGATACACTCATTGAGAAAAGAAAATTTGCAAGATAACCTTAGTTAAATATTCTTCTATGAGAGATGAGGCCATGCTATGGTCAATCTATCACTCCACTCAATAGTTTAAGAGTGGGATGCCTCCACTCAGAAGTTTGAGGGAAGAAATTTTCTTAGGTGAATCAATAACTAGAGCTAGGTGTGGGCTATGTTACGATGTTTCTTTCAATACAAGAAGAAATGGAGAAAAATACCCATAACGTTTTTTAAACATGAAGGAGGTTGTACTTATGTGTAATTATGAAGGATCGCAATAAAAAAGAACATAATATTAGAAAATAATGATGTTTATGTTAATGTTAATGTTTTTCTTCATAAGGAGAGTGTTAGGAATACAACAACGCATCCTCTCTTGCATCCTCTCTTACAGTTAATAAGAACCCAATATTTTTTTTAACATGGAGGAGTAACTTATGTGTAGTTAGGAAGGATCAAAAGAAACAAGAACATCACATTAGATAATGATGATGTTTAGTTTAATGCTAATGCATTTTTTTTTACGACACGTCCTCTATTAGTTTTAATAAGAACCGAATATTGGATCAGTTCCAATCTTGTATAATTAGTTAGTTAAGTTTTTCAATAAGTCTTTATAAACATAATTAGATTGAGCAAATTTAGGATGATTAGTAAGTTCATTCTTATCATTGGTTAGTGAAGTATCAATAAGTTCTAGAATATTGGAGTGGAGGATTTACGCCAATTTTATATAGATTATTGAAGTGGATGCTTTATGCTAATTTTATATAGCCAACTCATAGCCAACATGAATTATGAAGGTGTTAATAAAATTTGTATCTTTTAATTGTAGTATTGTTTGTTTCTATTTGTTGTAACATTATATATATATATATATATATATATATATATATATATATATATATATATATATATATATATATATGATTTTTTTAAATATATAAAATTAACAATGTAAACTTTGAAATGGGAACTTTTTACTCAAAATGAGAATTCTAGCCAAAAAATCCAAAAAGAAACATGAAAAACAACTTAAAAATGGAAAATTTTGATGCTAGAATATTGCTTTTTTGTCTGTGCAAAATTTCAATATTTTTAAAAAATGACACTAAACGAAAATAAAAACCATTTTTTTTTGTGCAAAAAATGTTGGGATATTCCGACACCTAGGAAATAGTTAAGAATAACTTAGTCTAGTGTAGAGTTAGGTAAAGTGTGTTTCTTTACCATGTACATTTGTAACTTATAATCCGACGGTCACGATTTTTAGTGATCCGATGGTTATCTCTCACCTTGGTATTAACAGCACTTGATCTGTGGCTTGTTCATTACAAAATATGTTGATGTTGAGATAACATCTTTCTTTTTCAAGGTAAATTTTGAGCATTTTTTAGCAATGGTGTTAAGGATAATATCATAACTCCGAAAAACCTTAAAATTCCAATGATTTTTAGGGATGACATTAAGGATAAAATACCACCTCTTAAAAGCCTTAAAATTCCAACAATTTTTAGCCATGGTGTTAAAGAGAAAACACTTATAACTATTTTCAACAATAACGTTAAAAATAAAATATCATGACTGAATAGAATTTAAAATTTTGACAAATTTTTAGCCATGACATGATGAAAAACAATTATGCGTAGAAAACTTTAAAAATGAACACCTGAATGAAAGATTCATTATACCAAGAGTAATTTATTTTTTAAATGCTAAAAGTATGATGACTTTAAAATATTAACCTAAGACAAGTTGACACATTGCAGCAAAACTTTAAAATTCAACTATCAAATTGACACACAGTGTAGGAAAACGTGACTTATTGTAATGAACACTTAAAGATCAAACATGAAATTAGCACATTGTGAGGGTGAACTCAATCCTTTATAACAAAAATTTTAAAATCAACAATCAAATTGACACATAATGGGATCGGTTTGCAAGTCGAGGATTGACACGGAACCTGTAGGAAAATAATAATAAATTGTCAGGCCATGATGTAACTCCACCAAAAAATTAACTTTAATTGATTAAGGATGCCTATGAATATATACATGGAGATGGCACTCTTGAGATTCATTTCCTGGCATCTCTTCAACTTCTTTATTTCTTATTTACATTAATGTACAATTTCACCCAATCCCTTAGGATTAGGTGTCAACATTCCCCCCCTTAATATGAAGGGATGTTGGTGAGTCCAAGCATCATTCTGAAATTTTCAAACTTTTCTCTTCCAAGCGCTTTGGTGAAGATGTCTGCAATCTTCTCATTTGTGGAACAATGACGTAGATGGATTATTTTTGCCTCAACATAATGTTGAATTAGATGGTATTTTGTTTTGATGTGCTTCGTTCAATTATGGAACTTTGGGTTCTTGGCCAACTTTATTGCAGAAGTGTTATGGATCATGAGTGGATTTGAATGCATTTGTTTCATCTGCAAATATTCTAGAGTTTTCCTGATCTACACAATGTCCTTTGTCTCTTCAGCTGCTGCCACATATTCTGCCTCAGTTGTGGAATTTGTTGGAACCAATTTTTTGTGTGATATCCATGAGACAACTTCTGATCCAAGAATCATAGTATAACTTGAAGTAGATACCCCGATGTCTTTTTCTCCATTAAATTTTGAATCAAAGTATCCAATCAAGCTGAAGTCGCCTACTTGTGTATATTTGAGTCCAAAGTCTTGAGTCCCTTTCAAGTACTTCAGAACTCTTTTTGGAGCAGACTAATGTCCTTCACAAGGTTTTTGCATAATCCTGGAGAGGATTCCAAGAACAAATGAGATATCCAGTATGGTAGTATTTAGGTAGATGAGACTTCCTACAAGTTGTCTATACTTCATTGCATCCTCAAATTCTTTCCCTTCAATGTATGTGACCTTCAAGTTTTGTTCCATTGGAGTGGTCAAAGTATTGCATTCAGACATGTCAAACTTGTTCAATAGATCTCCAATGTGCTTCTTCTGAGAGAGGAATATAAATTTAGGATGTTGAGTCACTTGAATACCAAGATAGTAGTGAACATAGCCCAAATCATTCATTTTAAAACCTTTATTCAATTCCTTCTTTATGGATGAAATATAACTCTAAGTGTTCTTTGTCATTAAAAGATCATCTACATACACCACAAGATATACAACGATTTTTCCAACTTTCTTGACAAACAAAGTTGCATCATCAAGATCATAGTGTTTGAAGTTAAGTTTTAGAATATACTCAAATAAATTCCCATACAAGGCTCGTGGTGCTTTCTTGAGGCCATACACGGATTTTATAAGCTTGTATACTTTGTGTTCTTGGCCCTTCACAACAAATCCTTCCAGTTGGGACATAAAAACATTCTTCTTTAGATCTCCATTCAGAAAAGCAATTTTTACATCCATCTGATGGACTTTCTAACCATTATGAGAAGTTAAGGCAAAGAGTGTCCGGATGGTAGCCCATTTAGCTATGGGGGAAAAAGTATCCTCATAATCGATCCCTTCTTTCTGTGAAAAACTTTTTTCCACAAGCCTGGCTTTGTACTTGTCAAGTGAGCCATCATCTTTGTACTTATTCTTGTAGAACCACTTGCAACCAATTAGTTTGGTTCCCAATGGAGGATCAACTAGCTTCCAAGTGCCATTCTTTATGAAGGCATCATCCTCCTTTTGCATCGCTTCATTCCATTCAACATGAGAAGCAGCGTCTTTGAAGGAAGTTGGTTCAAGATCTGTAGAAAAATTCAATTCACAATTATAAGAAACATCCATATCAATAGGTGAATAAGAATCATCTACATCACCTCCATTTTTCCTGGTGGAACTTCCTGTTCTTGTCTTTCCAACCTCATCAGGAGGAACATTTTCCAGTGTCTTTGTCAGCCATTTTGGAGGACCTTTCTGAGATGGCCCAGTCTGCTCATTTGACTGAGTTGAACTTAAATCAAGATTCAGTCTCCCAATTATGTCAATCATATCATTCAAAGTGTCATCTGTGCTTGGTTCTTCATGTGGGGGAGAGAGTGCTTCAGAAGACGATTCCACAGATTGATTCAGTATAGGAATCCCCCCTTCAAGGTGTGGAATCCAATTTCCTTATTGGCGGATGTGGACCAAGGACAACAAGTTTCTCCTCAACTTTGGGAGGTATAGAACATCATGTAGAAGAAGGTTTGGAATTCCAAGCAACTTAAGCTTGATTGTGCCAAGCCTTGATGGCTTGAGTTTAGATTTTTCTATAAAGTATACTGCTCCATTAACCTTTTCAGTAAATTGTTCAAATATAATTTTTTTAAAAATTCATTTAACATGTTTCTCCTGAATCTAACAACCAATAATTTCTCCAAGAAGCAAGTGAATAATTAAACAAGTCTTCAGTTACTCCAATATTACAATGTGATACAACATAATGAGAAGATTCAGGTGCTTTACTTTTGTCTCTATGTGGTCTCTATCATGAGTTTTACCTTTTTCTTCATTTCTTTCCTATTCAATTTTGTCCCGAGGCAACTTCTATGTAGATGAATCATGCCAATCTCTATTGGAGCGTGTGCAATGAAGATCAGATTTTTCACTTTGAGCTTGTTTGCCCCCTGCCTCTGAAATTTCTTGTTCCTCGTCCTCTTCGGCCACTTGTCCCTATGGAAGAATCTTAAGCATGATTCTTCTCTATATGTGTAATACATACAACTTCTTTAGAAGACTGAGGGGTTGTCTTCTTTCCAAAAGCCTTCTCTCTTTCTACAAACTTTTTCTCAAGGGAGTCAAAGGTGATCTCCTTGAGGTTTCCACTTTCTTGTAATGACTCAAGATAGTGCGAGAAAGTGGGATACAATTCCTTGGCATAAGCTATGAGAGATATGTCAATTTATACACCAGTGTTTTTAATGTCATGCATGATAGATCTTACTTCTGATGCTAAAGCAAGAGGGTCATCATTTTTCAATTCCAGGCTGAATAGCTTAATCATTAACTGAACAACTTCAAGTTCTGAATATGAATCATAAAGTTATTTCAATTTCATCCAGGCTTCATAGGCATTTTAAAATGGTGTAATATGGAAACTCACCTCTTCACTTATAGATGTTGCAATCAAGGCATAGGCCTTACTATTTTTGTTGTCCCAAATGGCGATCTCCTTTTCTTTTGGAGGCTTTGGAGATGGATTTTCTACGTCTTCTTCACAAATTCCTTTCCACAACTCACTAAAAATGAGTGTGTATTTAATATTCCTTGACCATTCAGGATAGTTCTCTTTTCCTGAGAGAACGACTCCCACAATGGATATGAGTGAATGCATTTTGTAAAAAAATAGCTTTGCTACCTCTATAAAAAAAATAAATTCTAGTGCTAAAAGAGAATTCTGCAATTTTTTTTTTTAAATAGAGGCAATATCTGGGGAAGGTATTATCTAGGGGAGGTGACAACTGGGGGAGGTATTATATTGGGAGGGGTCAGACTAGGGAAGGTTTTATTTGGGGAGGGGTTGAGTTGGGGAGCTCCCAGCGGAGGTAGGGAACAACTGAATGTGGAGGGGTCAGCGGAATATGGAGGGGTGGAGCCGAGAGAGGTGGGGGGAGGTCTGAGCAGAGGGGACGGTGCCATATAGGCCAATGTAGGAGGAGGTGATGACAAGGAGGTTGGGTGGAGAGGTGCGACAAAGGCTGACGCAGGAGGAGGCCATGACAAGGAGGTTGGGTGGAGAGGTGCCACAGGCCAGGGAGGGTCGATTGTTAGTGAGGAGCATGAGTTAATGGCATGAGCAGCTCTGTGTTGTGGAGGCACAAGAGTAAATGGTGTGGGCCGCTCTGCGTTGTGGAGGAACAAGAGTTAATGGCGTGGACCGCTCTGTGCCAAATGCAATGGGGAGTGTATTTCAGAGGCCATTATATGAGATGTGGGGAGTGTATTACAGGTACAAGCGTAAACACAATGGAAGCACAATCGACTATCAACTCACATCGTGAGAGGAGAGGAGGAGTCAAACAGGGAGTATACCATTTAATTCATACTACAGAGAGATGAGAGCATAGGAATATGGCAGACTACAGAAATGGCAGAAGGGATTTACAAAGGCAGAAAGCCTAAAAATGGAGTTGGCTTTGATACCATGTTAGGCCATGAGGTAAGTCCACCAAAAAACTGACTTTAGTTGATTAAGGATGCCTATGAATATACACATGGAAGTGAGGCTCTTGGGATTCATTTCCCAGTGTCTCTTCAACTTCCTTATTTCCTATTTACATTAATGTACAATTTCGCCCAATCCCTTAGGATTAGGTATCAACATAAATAAACATATAAATAAAAAAATTAAAAATACAAATGAAACAAAGATTTAAAAAAAAAAAAAAACATAAACAAAAACACAAAACACAAAATTTTAAAAAGTAATAACAAGTAAATAAAAATATATATTAAAACAAAAAAGTAAAAACAAAAACTAAAACAAAAAAAAAAACAAGTAAATAAAAATATATATTAAAACTTAAAAAAATTAAAAAACATGGCCAAACAAATAAAAACATATATAAAAATGAGAAAATAATTCAAAGATAAAAAAGAAAACAAAATTAACTTATAAAAGATAAAATATAAATAAATAAAAATTCAAAAAAACATTTCCAAACAAACATAATTAAAAAAAAAAAAACTAAAAACAAAGAAAATATTATATAATTTTAAAAAGCATAAAAAAAACAAACAAACAAAATTAAATATATTTAAATTAAGTTAAAAACATAAAAAATTAATAAAAACACAAATAATAATAATAATAACCTAAAATTAACATTTTGAAAAAAATATAAAAATATATATATAATTAATAAAAACATTAAAAAAATGGAAAAAACATTATATATATTAAAAAAAATTATAAACATCAAAATAAAATAAAAAACAAAATTATTGGAATTGGTAGGCAATTCCGAGAATCAATTACCAAGGATAGCCGATTCTCACAATCGGTTGCCAAGCCCGGCGAGCCCGTTGGCCACTAGGGTGGGTGGGGGTGGCTACCCCCTCCCTGAGAATCGACTACCATGCTTGGTAGCAAGCTGGCTGCTGGGCTGGCCGCGATGGCACACCACCCCACCCAGTCCTGCCACTGAGCTTGGCAGCCGACTGTGTAGTCATATGCTAAGCGCGCTAGTAGGCTGGCTGTTAGGCTCGGCGGGGGTGGCAGGCCACCCCCGCTCAGCCCAGTGGCCAACTTGCTATGGGGCTTGGTAGATGATTCTGCAGTTGGCTACCAACCCCGCTGGTCTGCTGGCTGCTGAACTGGGCAGGGGTGGCAAGCCACCTCTGCCCAACCCAGCGGACGCGCCACCCCCGCCCAGCCCAGCGACCAGCTGGCTAATTGGGCTTGGGAGCCGATTCTCAGAGTCAGCTGCCAAACCATTATTTTTTTTTATTAATGTTTAATTTTTTTGAAATTTTTTTAATAATGTTTTTCTTTATTTATATTTTATTTTTTATTTTTATTAATTTTTTTAAATTGTTTTTTTTTTCATTTTATTTATGTTTTTATAACTTTTATGTTTATATATATATATATATATATATATATATATATATATATATATTATTTAATATTTTTCTGTTATTTTTTTGGGGTTAATTTTTAACTACTAGCAAACTTCTGTGGGGCTACGATATGTCCTTCTCCCTGCAACCCGGGTCACAACAAGGGGGATTTGAACCTAGGCCTTTCAAGTTACAACAACAATTTCACATTTCTCGGATTAACCAATTGAGTTGCCCCTCGAGACTTTTTTCTTTCATATGTTAATTTTGTTTTTTTTACATTTTTTTTGTTTGATTTTTTTTGTCATATTATATATTTCAATATATTATTTATTTATCTTTTTTGCAAAAAATTTAAAAAATCCCATTATACAAAAATGTTGTAAAGAAAAACAAAAAACACATATTTGGAAAAACCCTTAAAAAACAAATATTTTAGGATGAAAAATAAGAAGAGGACTTGAAAAATTGTTAAATAATAACATTTGAAAAAAAATGTGCATACTTAGGACATAAGAAAATTTAAGGTCTTGAAAATATGTCCAAAAAAAAATAATATGTTTTTCAAAATTCGCATGAGAATCACCAACATTAAAAAAAAAAATCCACACTTTATGGATTAGAAAATTTAAAGTATCAACACTTTTCATAATTAGCATGAAAATCACTAACATTAAAAAAAATTATTCATACTTGATACATAAGAAAATTTAAAGTGTCAAAAATATGTTAAAAAGAGATAAGGGGTATTCTGAATCAACACTTTTCAAAATCATATGATTTTTTGCTACCTCAAAAAAACGAGTGCTGATTTAAGTTCTCGTTTCAAATTTTACATTGTTAATTATGGATTTTTTATTTTAAATATGAGATGTTACAACCATGTCTCATTAATATTTATACCTAAACTATTGGACATTCGTCTCATTCTGTAGCGTTTTTAATCTTCCTCCTTCCACATTTAAGGCCTTTAAACAAGGTTAACCCACGACCCAAACAAAGGCACGAGGGAGAAAACGGAAAACGGGCCGCACGAACATGCACAAGACACATTAGGTGGTCACAACTTAGCATTTTTGACACATGTTCAAATAATTGAGTTGATTTCTTTCTTTCAATAGTTTCAAAGAATAAAGCCTGATAAAATTGTCCATATTTCACTTGTTATTTGGTTTTAAAGTTCGATATGCCATCCTTTAATAATTTCGTTCAGTGTAATAACTTGATTTCTATTTCTTCTCATTTTCCTAATAACCCAATGCTAACTTATTTTTGTCAACCAACATTGTGTACGTCTTTTTCATTTTAATGGAAAAATGGTTTCTCATGCACCTTAAATGCATTTCCAATCATTTTTTGTTTTTCAAAATCCTTCTCTATTAAGTCATTCAAAAGAAAGTTTTTTATTTTCAACAACTTTAAGATATAATCCACATTTCTTCATTTTAAACACAAATAATATTGTTAAAGCCTTGAAATTTATTTTTAATCAAGTTCTCTCGCATTAAGATTTTCTTGAAGCTTTTATTTTGAACCATATTTAGTATGTTTAGTAAAATCTTATTTCATCTTGTATGTAATGCAAGGCAAGCATAACTAAAACTTCGTTAATATATATATATATATATATATATATATATATGAATATATATATATATGAATGCTCTTGTTTGTAAAAGAATCTAACTCCTTCTTTTAAGCTCTATCTCAAATAAAAGACTTTTTAAATTTTTAATTTAAAAGGTTAAATAAATTTTTAATTAAATTTATTTTATTATTATTTGAGTACAAAATATTTCAATTAAATTTCTTATATTAATTTATTATTTTAAATTAAAATTATTAAAACACACAAAAACTATTTATACAAATAAAAAAAATTAAATTTTAAAATATATAAATAAATATAAATATTGATCCATTTTAATTTATATATAATATATATTTTTTTGATTAATTTAAGTTAATTTAAATTAAATAAAATAATACACATATAACTTTATGATATTTTCATATTTAATAGACTTAGAACAAATAAATACACATAAAACAAATACTTATTATAATTTTTTTAATAAAATTAAGATTTTATATTAATTTATTTACAAATATTTTACTTTGATATTATACTAATTTTATTTAAAATAAAAATTAAATATTTAAAAGAATCATCATGTTCAACCACACAATTCAAATATTTCAAAACACTTAATAAAAACAAAATATACTAGTAAAAAATTACATGATCAAAAACAAAAAGTCTAATTAATGTCTACAGTTTATGGAGAACTCTTTATATTGTTTTTTAAGTAGGAAGTTTCGAGTGAACACTTTATTAATATTTGGTTTTTTGTTTTTAAAAGTAGGTAAAATATTTATTAGAAAAGTCAGGTTCAGTCAGTAATATACACAATTCTCTAGAAACTCTCATCATTATGTCTATGACTATGGAAATATTCATTTTCTAATTAAAAAAATGTCTAATTTTCAAAAGTCTAAATCAATGACAGTTTTTTCAATGGTAGAGAAAAATCTAGCGGAATTCATTGCCTTTGTAAATTTTTTTTTTGGTCAATTTAGTAATGCCTTGCTATTTTCTATTTATGTTTTGAAAGCAGGTTACAAAACATAATATTCAGTCTATGGCCTCAACCTGCCCGGAGGAAACCAGGTCTGTCGGCCACCTTAGAGAGTTAAAAATGTAGAAATTTCTTGTTTTCCCACCCCGGTTTTTAGTTTCACCTTATTTCTCCAAATAGTTAAATGCCCTTTCCCATATCCTTACATTCAACAAACTGGAAAATAAATTTTCGCTGAAAACACAAATTCTGGAAAATTTACAGAATGTTGGAAAATGCAGAAATAAATATCAGCAGATACAAACAGCTATTCAACACATTATAACACAGAGATTTTTGGTCAAGGTGACCCTGGAAAAACCCCCTACAACTCTTGGGGAAAACCAGTTTGAGAGCTCCTTCTTATTTCTGGAAAATGCTTTTACAGAGAGGTGAAATATACAAAAAAAAATCACAGCAAATTAATTACAGACTTATCTGGTTTTCCGTGCTTGCCTCCGCCTTGGAAAACATGCCAGAACAGCAAAATACTCAAAACAGAAATTTATTACAGCGAACTACCTTTCTCGAAAACTGTGCTGGCTGCCTTGAAAAACGTGCCCAACAACCTTGGAAATCGAGCCCTTTGTTGCTGTAGTTTTCCTCAAAAACCGTGCTGCGTTTCTCCTCGAAAAACAAAATCACTGTACGGACTGATGTCTCGGTTTTCGTGCTGTTGTATGACCTTGCTGCCTCGATATTCGTGCACTTCACGCTCGAAATCGTGTTCTCCTGCCGTCGTACTACTTTGCCGAGTTTGCCTCCTTCACCTTCTCACAAGCTCTCTTCGTAAAAAAAGTCTCCGCCTTCCTCTCCTCTCTCAATCTCGCTTTCATGAAAGAATGAATGACCTTTTCCCTATTTCCTCCTCCTTTAACCTAACCCTAAGTGACTTTTGGGGAATCCCCAACTCCAATGGCTGAGATAGCTTTAGATCTAGGGCTGAGATTAAATGTGCATTTAAATCTCACTTTCTATTTTTTAATTCACCCCACTTTAATAAAGACCCTCTTAGTCATTTATTTCCAAAGTCACTTTCACTTTCTAATTTCACATTGACTTTATTAAAGTCACTTTAAAATTAGACTTAGTAACTTTATCACTTAAAGTCACTTTTAAATTAGATTTGACTTTATAACTTTATAAAGTCACTTTAGGAGAAAATTAAATTCTTTTGGACACTTTTCCCTAGGCCAAAGATCAAAGCCTTAGGGAACCACCTGTCCTCCGGTACCAAATTTCAACACTCCCTCTTACCGAGGAAGGTGTTCCTCACCACTCCCATCTTGTCTCTGAAGTAGACATGCTTGCCCTGTGGTAAGGCTTTGGTAAGAATATCTGCAACCTGCTCATCAGTGGGAATATACTCAAGCTTCACAGCTCCTTTCTGAACATAGTCTCTGATGAAGTGATATTTGATCCCGACATGCTTTGACCTGTCATGAAATACTGGATTCTCCGTGAGTTTAATGCAACTCTGATTATCACAGTAAATCACTGAAGGTCTCAACGGCTGACCAAATAAGCCAAACAACATCTTGCGAAGCCAGATGGCCTCACAACTAGCTAGACTGGCTGCCATATACTCTGCTTCCACTGAACTCAATGCTACTGAATGCTGATTCCGGCTGAACCATGACACCACTGCCGAACCTAACCCAAAACAACACCCTGAAGTGCTCTTCCTATCAGAAACACAACCTGCCCAATCAGAATCAGTATAACCTGCCAATCTCACTCCATCCCCCTGCCTGTAGTCCAGAACATAATCCACTGTCCCCTGCAAGTATCGTAAAATGTGTTTTGCAGCCACCCAGTGAACCTTCCTAGGCTCACACATAAACTGACTCATCGTGTTGATTGCAAAACAAATATCTGGCCTAGTGTTGACCAAATACATCAAGGAACCAATCAGCTGTCTATACAATGTGGGATCCACCAACTCGGAATCCGAAGCATGAAGCTTCTTCCAGTTGGTGATCATCGGTGTCGACATGGGTTTACAATCCTCCATGTGGAATCTACCAAGGATGTCCATAATATACTTCCCCTGCCCCAGGAAGAAATTCCCCTCCTCCTGCCACACCTCCAAACCCAAAAAGTAATGCATCAAGCCGATGTCCTTCATCTCAAACTCCGCTGCAAGATCTCTCTTGCAATGCTCTATGAGTCTCTCTGCACCCGTAATGACCAAGTCATCCACATACAGCACCAGAATGAGAGGCTCCTCACCTATCACAATATAGTAAAGGTTCGGATCTGCCTCACTCTTTGTGAAACCCATCTTCTGCAAGTATGTATCTATCATGGAGTACCAAGCTCTGGGAGCTTGCTTCAGGCCATAAAGGGCCTTCTTCAGTCTGCACACATGGGACTCCTTCCCATGCACCTCAAAGCCCTGTGGCTGCTCAATGTACACCTCCTCCTGTATGAAGCCATTGAGAAATGCGGTCTTCACATCCATCTGGTGGATCTTCCAACCCATCTCTGCTGTTATCGATATAATGGAGCGGATCGAAGTATATCGAGCCATGGGAGCGAAGGTCTCCTCATAATCAACTCCCTCTACCTGGGAGAACCCTCTAGCCACAAACCTCGCTTTGAATTTCTCAATGCTGCCATCTGCAACATGCTTTACCTTGTAAAGGCATCTGGAAGTAACCACGAATTTTCCCTCAGGCCTCGGCACCACCTCCAAAACATCATTCTTCATGATAGAAGAATACCTCCCGCATGGCCTCTTCCATGATCCGCCGCTAATCAACTCCCTCATAGCTAGAAGGCTCAGAGTCATGATGCCTCGGTAGCCAGCCAAGCATATAGCTACAAAACCTCTCGTGTGGTCTCGTTTCTCTTTTCCACCTACCTTAGGCCCAAAGAACAAGGCCTTCTCATGTGTCCCGGTCACTCTGGGCCTCTCCCGAGCACACTCTCCCATTGACAGCCCAAACCTCCTCCTCCTCACGCATCAAGAGCCCGAACTCCTGACCGTTCCTGCCCGTCCCCTCCCGCCTCGCACCCAAACCCGTACGCCGAGGTACCGTGAACCGTCCATCGCGGATCGTCGGTCAATCGTCTGATCTGCTTCCATGCTGCCCGAAGCACCACCCCTTCGACTCTGTGAGCACGCTCACTGACGGACCTGACATCGTCATAGATGTACCTCCGGATCCTCCTGATCCCTGCCCACTGGATCCCTGCGACTGACTCAACTGCTGCTGAGGGTCTGGCTGATCCAGATACTCTAACTCCCGTGACCTCCCAAAGGCCCTATCCTCCTCGAACTTCACATCCCGTCTGACAACAACCTTCCTCTGCGCAGGAATGTAAATCCGAAAGGCCTTGGAGGTCTCACTGTAGCCCACAAAGATACCCTTCTCTGCGGTGGGCTCTAGTTTGGTCCTCTTCTCCTTGGGTATGTAGGAGTATGTAATGCACCCAAAGATACGAAGATGACCAATATCAGGCTTTTTCCCAGAAAAAGCCTCCTCCGGAGTCATGTGCCCCAAGGCACGATGCGGACTCCTGTTCTGCAAGTAAACAGCTGTGTTGCAGGCCTCTGCCCACAAAAACAATGGCAACCCCTGATCATGTAACATGGCTTTGGCAGCCCCTCCGATGGATCTGTTCTTCCTCTCCGCAACCCCGTTCTACTGGGGGTTGTAAGGAACAGTGAGCTCCCTCCTAATGCCTGCCTCCGCACAATAGTCAAAAAACTCTCCAAGGGTGTACTCTCCTCCATTGTCCGACCTCAGGGACTTGATCTTCCGACCTGTCTGTGTCTCCACAAGAGCTCTGAACTCCTGAAACCGCTTGAAGACCTCACTCTTCGTCTTCAAGAAATAAATCCAGGTCCTCCTGGAGTGATCATCAATGAATAACACATAGTACTCATATCCACTCAAGGAAACATGAGACATCCGACCGCTCACATCGGAATGAATCAAATCAAGTATCCCGGTCGCTCTGCTGTCACTGCTGGGAAAAGGGGATTTGGCAAACTTGCCCATCGCACATCCTCTGCAAGTATCAAAGTGATCAGTACTGAAATCTGGCACACCTGTAGTGATCTCCCGCAAAGTCCTCAAGGCTCCATGATACATATGCCCCATCCGTTGGCACAACTGCACGCCCGAACTACTAGCTCTTTGCCTATAAGATTGTCAATTACAAAAGGGGTCGAATGCAAACTTGTACACCTTTGCATGGCGTACACCTATCACTCTTAGTCAATCAATCAGAGGCCACCGGGATACATCAAGACCGTCCACCCTAAATGCTGTCTCATATCCTCTCCGTCCCTCCCAAGCTTTGCTGAGACGGATATGAGGTTCTTCCTCATCCCCGGCACATAAAGAACATCTAACACCTTCAAGGGAGGTTTAGACTCCCTCTGAAATGTCAGTGTTCCCACACCGACTGCTCTAACATCTTTGTCATCACCGAGTACTACCTCTATATCAGTGCCACTCTCTAAAAGCTCTGAGAAGTACTCACGGACTCCTGTCATATGACGTGAAGCCCCACTTATCCACATACCAGATACCCGAAGATGCTCCGCTAATCGAGGGAAATGCATGCGCCCTCTGAACCTGTGTGGCAGGTGATCCTGCACTAGAGGACTCACATGCAATGAACCCAAACTCCCGATCAAAGCGATTTGCAAAGTCCTCAACCTCTGCTGAAGCTGCCATACTCTGGTTCTTCTCCTTCTTCTTCTTCTTATCTGGACACACAACTGCATAGTGTCCCATCTTCTGACAATTCCAACACTTCACTTTGGAATAGTCCTTCTGTGTGTTACCCTGTTTACCTTTACCTTTACCTTTGCCCCCACCATCCTATGGAAGCCTCGTTTCTTGCCTTTGTCTTTCTTGTCTCCCGCCAACAAGCATCCTCATCCGCTCAATCGGCTTGGTCGCCTAAGTCAGACTTTTCTTCCATCTCGATCGAATGCTTTCATCCCAAAACTTCCCATGAACCATGTGGGAAGGGTCTACGTGCACAAACCCCAATCCCTATCAAAGAAGTTCATCCATGAACTCGGGAGGCCATTCAATGCTATTCTGCACAACACTCAGTGGGCTGAATGACCTCTCCAATCGCTGCCAACTCATCTCTCACATTAGTAATCTTTGTGACATATCCAGCTGCACTATCAGTCTTAGCCATCTTAATGTTCTTCAGCTTCTCCTTCAGGACCATTTTCCGGTTCTCATTGGTACTCTGGTAGAGGTTGGTCAATGCTGACCACATCTCATGGGCATTTTTCTTTCCTCTCACATGAGGAATGCAATGGTCCTTGATTCCGTCGAGAATCAGTCTCTTATCCTTGTTGTTCATTTTGAGAGGCCGGCCAACTAATAACATCAAAGAGGGCACATTACCCGTAATCGTTGTGGTATGCACCATGATGTCCCAGACTTCTGCCTCCTCAAAGATACTCTGCATTCTCTCCTTCCAAACGCTGTAATTGGTATGCCCATCCAACCTTTCCTCCACCCTCAATCCCAATGACATCCTGCTGTCCTAAAACTGAAAATAGCATTGCTGTAGTAAAGATAAAAATTATGTTTGTGAAAAATCAGCTTGCTGGAATTTTCTGGTGAAAAAATCAACAAGTTGTATTTTTCTCCTTGCTGTCCCAAACTGCACTTTCAGCACTCAAGCTCTGATACCATGTAGAAATTTTCTGTTTCCCACCCCGGTTTTCAGTTTCACCTTATTTCTCCAAATAGTTAAATGCCCTTTCCCATATCCTTACATTCAACAAACCGGAAAATACATTTTCGCCGAAACACAAATTCCTGAAAAATTTATTTAATGTTGGAAAATGCGTAAATAAAATATTAGTTGCATAAGCAAACAGCGATTCAACACATTATAACACGAGATTTTTGAATAGACCCTCGGAAAACCCCCTACAACTCTTGGGGAAAACCAGTTTGAGAGCTCCTTCTTATTTCTGGAAAATGCTTTTACAGAGAGGTGAAATATATAGGAAAAATTCCAACAAATTAATTACAGACTTATCTAGTTTTCCATGCTTGCCTCCGCCTTGGAAAACATGCCAGAACAGCAAAATACTCAAAACAGAAATTTATTGCAGCAAATTTCCTTTCTCGAAAATTGTGGTGGCTGCCTTGAAAAACGTGCCCAACAACCTTGGAAATCGAGCCCTTTGTTGCTGTACTTTTCCTCAAAAACCGTGCTGCCTTTCTCCTCGAAAAACGTGCCACAAAACAGTTGTACGAACTGCTGTCTCAATTTTCGTGCTGCTGTACGGCCTTGCTGCCTTGATATTCGTGCAACCTTTTACTGCCTCGAAAATCGTGCCCTCCTTGCTGCTGTATGGATTTGCTGTATTTGCCTCTCCTTCACCTTCTCAAGCTCTCTTCAGAAAAAGTCTCCAGCTCTCCTTCTCCTCCTCTCTCAATCTGCTCATGAAAGAATGAATGAACTTTTCCCTCCTTTTCCTCCTTTAACCTAACCCTAAGTGACTTTTGGGGAATCCCTAAATCCAATGGCTGAAAAATCTTTAGATCTACGTCCAAGAATAAATGCCGATTTAAATCTCGCTTTCTATTTTTTAATTCACCCCACTTTTATCAAGACCCATTTAATCATTTATTTCCAAAGTCACTTTTCCTTTCTAATTTCACATTGACTTTATTAAAGTCACTGTAAAATTAGAATTTAGTAACTTTATCACTTAAAGTCAATTTTAAATTAGACTTTAGTAACTTTATCACTTAAAGTCACTTTAAAATTAGATTTGACTTTATAAAAATTATAAAGTCACTTTAGGAGAAAAATTAAATTCTTTTGGACACTTTTCCCTAGGCCAAAGATCAAAGCCTTAGGGAACCACCTGTCCTCCGGTAACCAAATTTCAACAAAAAACCATCCAAAATTGGAAAAGTTTCATTCTACCATTTGCTTCATTAGCTAACTGACTATTTAATCTATTCCCTACATATCCATTGAGTGATATATGTCCTTGTAGAAAACAAAAGTACATATTATATACATGTCAAGGCTTCTATCCATCTGAGGAATCGATCGGGGCTGGATCCTTTGAAGTAGATCCTGGCATATCCACTTGTTGCATCTGTTGGATTTATTTCTCAATTCTGCCAATACGATCATCAAGTTTACTAATACGATCAGTGGCCTGGTACTGTGTGACTTTGATATGCTTCAGCTGATTGTCGATGTTTTGTAACAAATCCACTATTTTTAGCTCTGTCTTCTCTTTGTTTGGGGGAAAACTCTGTATAGCCTTAGCCAATAGGCACTTGACAATCCAGTAAGTGTGTACTGTTTGATTAAACAGCGATAAGCGACCTCGAGTATTGTCTGGATCTGTAATGAAGTCCATAATTTCTGCTTATGCTTCGTTGTCTTCCACGTTGTTCTAAATTTCTCATTCCCAACCTTGAATTCCCTGTCTGACCTGAGTTGCCCAAGGAGTAAGTGTCTGAGAGGTTTCTTAAAACCTTTTGTCTCGTCTTCCTTTCTCTCTTCCTGTGTTTATCTTCACGCTGTAACTTCTTTTGTTTCCCTTTTTCTGAATTAAGGGCAAAGCTACTTCTTGTTTGCCTCTTAACCATGGTGGTGCGCTGACTTATATTAGTGAGCTTTGGCATAAGAATAAGCAAATACAAGAAATAGATAACAATTAAAGTTTGAACTCTGTCATCTGGACTACCATTTGGATAAATCTGATTTCCTTCGATTGCATAAGACATATTTATCCCACCATTATTAGCAAAGATAAAACAGTGATCCCGCACCCAGAAATAACAGAGGGTCATGTTAAATGAAGAGACCCAGCAAGCAGTGGGAGGGAACCAGAGGTTGTGATTCTGATTAACAAGCAAGCGATGACAGGAATGGCGAGTCCGAATAAAATCAAAACAGGGGAAAGAGAGAGACTCCCACAGATTGTAACTGGGGCCGGAAAAGACCTTTATGACCTTCCACCTGTTACGGGTTACAGTAGGATAGAAACAAGAGAACCAGAGTTTCATAACACTATCAGAATTAAACTTCGTTGTGTGCCTGTAAAAATAAGTTGTAAACAGACTATCCCAATTGGGGAACCTATTTCTACTTATTCTCTGAATGTCACTATAGGTAATCACCCCATTTCGATTCGAAATTGGAATTGCAACCCACCCAACACCGAAATCACTAACTGGGCAGGGCCTGGACTTTTTTTTAACCAACACACGAGGATTACTCTGAAAGTGACAAGGGTCCCTGAAGCAGGGTTCGACTGGGTTCATTGGAACGAAGGCAGACCCTTCTACACCCTGAGTAAAATAATAGAACGAACCTATCATAATCCGATACATAGTCCAGATTTCGGTAAAGAGCATAAACAAAAGATGGAGAATTACGTACCCAGCAGTGCTACTAGTCTGGTGCAGAGTATGTTCGCCTCCATCCACTTGCGCTTCTTCACAATTGCTACCACATTGGAATGATTTGGTTCATAATCAAACTTCCAATGCATATACCCTGCCCTCACCGGGCTGTTTCCTTACGGCTCTGACCGCACACGCTGTCTTACCAAACGCATCATTAACCCACTATCCTCCGCATGCTGCCATTATCTTGGTAAGGACGGCTTATGCATGGTCAATTAATGTTGTATGAACGGAAGCCTCCACCTGGCAGACTTCTTCACTGGCAGCCTCGGTCAATGCTCAACCTGATCGGGGGTCATTGCCTTTGTAAATTAAAAACACGAGTTTTGGCATATTAAGTCAAGCAAAGTCTAATTGCAGTGTTGACTGATACATCTTCTGCACTGTAAGTCCATGCCCCCTGTTTATACATTATTTCTATGACTAGAAATATCCATTCTCTAATAAATAAAAATCTAAATCAATGACAGTTACTTCAATGGAAGGGAGAAATCTCGTGGAATTCATCGCCTTGTAAATTAAAAAAACGCGTTTTGGCATATTAAGTCAAGCAAAGTCTAATTGCCGTGTTGACTAATACATCTTCTGTACTGTAAGTCCATGCCCCCTGTTCTTAAAGCCAGTCCCCTGTCTCCACTTCCATTTGCGGAATACCCTGTCACTAAATTTCTCATCTCGAAGAGCAGAGCAGAATATGAGATTTCGTATTTTTCTTACTACCAATTCAATGGCTCGCACTGTTTATCAAGCGGATTTTATGGCCGTTGTCTCTGTGCTTCTCTGCTTCCTTACATCATGTCTGGCAAGTCAGTACCATAGTTGCGTATGGGAAACATGCGGGGTTTTTCAATTTCGCTATCCCTTTGGAAAAGTTATCAGCGGCTGTGGTGCGCCTGAGTTTCAGCTACAATGTGATCAGAACAGATATCCTCTGCTTACTATCAGTGGAGAAGAGTATCTCGTCCTGCAACCCTCATTATTTGGCAATGGCACTGGGAATCCTAGAATTACAATTATTAACTACAATCTGTGGAAAGCCCTGCAGGGGAAGGGGTCCAATCGTTCATGTAAGTACTCTGAATTTTGGTGGCACGCCTCTCATTTTCATCTCGCCCAGGGATATACCAGTCTCACGCTTTGGAGTCACTGTAATGAAAGTATTAATGGGGAGGGCTTTCAAAAGTTGAGCTTATGTGGTGATGACTGGTACTCCATTTCTAATTCGGACTCTGGGAGACACTTCTGCCAAACCAGTCTTCAACTGCCAATTAGTAACAACCTCACAATCAAACAGAATGATGATCTGATCACGGCTCTGTCACTGGGTTTCGAAATAACATGGTCCGTCGAGACAAACAGAGATCGAAGCTGCGGTGCTTGTTTGGATAGTAAGGGGAGTTGTGGTTATGAAATTTTGGAACCCACAAAATTTCTCTGCTATTGTTCTGATAGCACCTCACGTGCAGACAGATGCCCTGTTAATGGTACGTTTCTTCCTCTTTGTCTGTAAATTTGATTACAAATTTCAGGTTTAGATTAACAGTGAAATTAATGTGCTCATCACTAGAATGTTATTACAGGATTGTCAATAAGATGTTATAGCTTAGTAAAATGTTATTATAGAATTGTCAAGATGTTATCATAAAGATGATGGTGTGAAGTTTCTATCACTAAGATTGTATGAAACTGTTATTACCAGGATTGTTAATAAGATGTTATTATCAAAATTGTGCTAAACTCCATTAAGTTTGGGTTTAAATTAATAATAAATTTAGTGTGTCTACATGTAGAATGAAGCTCTATCATGTCTGGGTTTGCCAGTAAGATGCTATCACCAAAATTGTCCAAAGCTACTATCACCAAAATTGTGTGAAGCTCCATCAAGTTTGGGTTTAAATTAATAGTGAAATTAATGTGCCTGCTGCTGTCACCAAGATTGTCAGTAAGATGCTATCACCTAAAAGGTCCATCAAGTTTCACCTAGAAGCTCTATCAAGTTTAGGTTTAAATTAGTAGTGAAATTAATGTGCCCACTAGTAGAATGAATCTCCATCAAGTTTGGGTTTGCTAATAGAATGCTATCACCAGGATTGTGGGAAGCTGCTATCACCACGATTGCTAGTTGGATGCTATCACCTAGAAGCTCCATCAAGTTTGCATTTAAATTAATAGTGAAATTAACTTGCCCACCAGTAAAATGAAACTCCAACAAGTTTGGATTTGTCAGTAGAATGCTATCACCAAGATTGTGAGAAGCTACTATCACGAGGATTCCCAATAAGATGTTATCACCTAGAAGCTCTATCAAGATTGAATTTAAATTAATAGTGAAATTAATTTGCCCACCAGTATGAAGCTCCATCAAGTTTGGGTTTGCTAGTAGGATGCTATCACAAAGATTGTGGGAAGCTGCTATCACCAGGGTTGCCTGCCACGTAGAAGCTCCATCAAAGTTTGGCTTTAAATTAATAGTGAAATTAATGTATTTACCAGTAGAATGAAGCTCCATCAAGTTTAGATTTGCTAGTATAATGCTGCAGCAAAGATTGTGCAAAGTTGTTAATGCTAGTAGTATGTTATCACCAAAATTATATGAAGCTCCATTGAGTTTAGTTGCCTTTAAAAGATGGCTTCTACCATCTACCTTTCCCATGAAATTTGAACCTAAAACCCACACAAATGAATTAGTATATACCTCTTAATACCTAATACAATAACATATAAACGTTTTTTCTAATATTAAATATTCATTCTATTACAAGTAACTATAAGGTAATGTCGATACTTATAATATTTGTTATGGTCGTTTTGCAGGTCGAAAAAGCAAGTACAACATTATAATTGGTAACTATGATTTTTCATATTTACAATCTCTGCAAAAAGATCACTGTGAATTTGTATCCTGTTTTCACTATTCTCATTGGGGTTACTGGATGGAAACTGTGCATTGATATTGATCTTTCTATTTCCTGGCAGGTTGCTCATTGGGAGTTGTGCTGATAGCATTAGCATTGCTATTTTTTGCTCTTAATGTGAAGAAGAAAATTCCTCTTCCTGATAGCTCTACTTCAAAGGGGAAGAACTACCTACTGGAAAATGCTTATTGAGGTAATGTCGATACTTATAATACTTGTTATGGTACCTTTGCAGGTCGAAAAAACAAGTACAACAGTATAACAGGTAACTATGATTTTTCATATTTACAATCTCTGCAAAACATCAATGTGAATTTGTATCTTGATTTCACTATTCTCATTGGGGTCACTGGATGGAAACTGTGCATTGATATTGAGCTTTCTATTTCCTGGCAGGTTGCTCATTGGGAATTGTGCTGTTAGCATTAGCATTGCTATTTTTGACTTTTAATGTGAAGAAGAAAATTCCTCTTCCTGATAGGCCTACTTCAAAGGGGAGAACTGCCTACTGGAAAATGCTTATTGATTGCTGATGGTAATGGTAATCAGATATTCATTCTCTCACCTACAAATCCATCAGAAGGATATTATAGTCCATAAAATCTCTTGCACCAATTTTCTTTTTATTGATGATTTTAGTGTTATTTTTGAACTTCATACATATGTACAAATTTTATACTATTCCTATTAAAAACTTGATTTTGTTTTTGACCGTTTTAATACTTTGGCGAAATGCAAGAATCGCAAATTTTTTCTAGGTTTATATCATTTATTGTGGTTGGATTATTATTATTATCGGATAAAATAATTTCTTTTTCTTAGTTATTTTTGTTCTTTTCCGGAAAAATCAAATAATATATAATTTTTTAATTTATATAAAGAAAATTACAACTATATATATTTCAGAACATTCCATGTCTTATAAAGTTATAAACCTACATATTTAAAACTTGAAAACACTCTCCTGATTATGCATTTCTGTTTATGACTATATAATCTTTTAAAAAAAGATTGTTTCCAGCTTAATACAACCTAAACAAATAGTATTTTTTCAGATTTAGTAGATGTTGTGTGCATCAAAAGTTTTATACAGTTCTCTTAAAAGAAAAACGACTGTGCATATTTTCCGAAGAAAGTCAACACAGTAGAACCAGGGTCTTGTGTCTAATCTGTGTGAGCCTGGGAGCTCTCTGTAACCTACCAGATTCGTCTTTCCTATTCAATTTCAGCTTTGGATAATTGATCAACTTCATTGTTCTTGCCCTTATGAAGATGGGCAAAGTTGATGTGAGGAGGCTTTATTTCCTAACATGCAGATATAAAGATTAAGATATAATTGTTGCAGGGTGAAATTTCCTAAGATGGAGATTTAAAGATTAAGATATAATGGTTGCAGGGTGGAATTCTGGAAAGATATTTGGATTTTTTTAGCCATTGAATAACTGGAATGAGTAGAAGAAAACAGTTATACATTTGAATTTGTACGACTTTATTTTCTAAGGTCAACATTAACGCAAGTTTGAGTGCCATCAATTCACAGTAATTATTTGTTTCTTTGCCATTTTCAAGAAAGAAAGAAAGAGATATTGTAACTAGCAGGGAGGTGAAGAATTCCACGAACTTCTTCTCTACGAGGAGTTCCTTGGGAGACCCCATCGAGAATTGTCCATGTCATTTCCATGTTTATGATTTCTGGGTAGATGTTTTTTGGAATATGTGGTTCTTTTTATTTATCCAAAACAAAGAGGATATTTATACTTTGAATGGCACACTGCAAAGGAGTGGTATCAATTTCTTCAAATAACTTGGACTTGGCTAACCAAATTCCCAATGTTATAGAAAGAAGAATATCTTTGTACCTCAAGGTTTCTTTGTTTAAACACTAGTTTTTGAGAGCTTTTTTATGTAGAAATTATGTTGTAGATTTACAATTTTTCATGAAATTTTAATCAAAATCACAAGACACAAACTTACTCTACTGCTTTGTGGAATTCAATTCACAATTTAGAATATCAATCACAAACATGTTATGAGAAATAACACCAATGAACACAATATTTTTTCCACGGGAAGTAAATCTCCTAAAAACCCTTTGCACCCTTGCATTAATCCGATGAATAGAGATGTATTACAATTGCTAGCTCAATCTGAGCTCAACCTCCAAGTGACTAACTTATCTCTCTCCTCACTGAGAAGCTTTGACCCAAACTTAGTCAATTTTTGACTCTGTTTGAGCCACTATTTCCTTGTGCAATTCCTCACAAAATTAGGCCCCTATTATTTAGGAAATTCATCAAATTGATTGCGCAATTCTCAAGGTTGATCATCTGATTGCATGCAACACTTGTACACTCAAGATTAGTCTACAACTGATGTTACACTACCCTATAATCTCCACCATAGATCGAGAACTTGAATTCTCTACATGCACTAGCTATTTTGGGTTGATTGATGAGTTAATTGGATGATAACTGAGTTACACTTAAGTCCCACTGCACAAGTGACATTCCACTAGTTCCTCCAATAGTTAGAACTAGTTTAACTGAAAACAACTTGAATAACTAAACTTGATTGCTAGAAATTAGCAATCACACATGCTTAACTGAAGTTTAACTCCTCTAACTCAAATTTACTGAGCTAACCGAGTGACAAGAGCCATGTCACCTTAGTTAACTGCATCCAAGTTGTCTGTTGATGTGGAAATTCAAATTTTCCCAATTTGACCAAGGAAAAATCAAATTGAGACTTTCTTGCTGCATTTTTCAACACCTTAATGGTACCTGTCCAGGAATTTTTTTGACTACTCTTTCTATTTCTATCCAAATCTCTTTTATAAGGCTAGATGTAAAAGTAATATAAGTATTGAATTTATACTCTACCGTGCAAAGACAACATCTTCTTGTACCCTTGAAGCTCATTTTTTGCATAATGTACATATTGTTGAAAAATGTACCTAAGTTCGGTCTTCATAATATGAAATGTACTTTTGATTCCCATATATTGTAAACCAAGGTCAAGAAGTCAAAAGTGTCATTGGCATAAGTTGAAGGCCCCGTCGGGCACATTGTAACTTGTAAAGAAAATTATTTTTGTCCTGAAAAGCGCCAAAATACCCTTCTAGACCAAGTTAGTGTAACAACTGGCAATTCGGCCTAATTTGAGGAGCTACGTCCATCTTGAGAATCCTATATAAAGGAGGAAACTCAACCTCCTTGGATCACATTCACCACTTACTCATCCAAGTGAAGGAGGAAGAAGAAGAAGGCAATGAAGAAGGAAGATGACAAAGAAATATTTTCTTTAGATATTTCTCTCTCAGACGTGCGAAGGAAGGCTAGGGTTTCTACTACTCGTTTAGGTTTTTTCTTCTGCAGGTTCGATCTTGAAGAAAGAAAATAAAGAAAGTCAGTGAAGGTCAAAAGAATTCATCCTCAAGCTCCAGAAGGAAGATAAAAGGCAAGCGAAGGAGAGAATTGGGAGGCCAAAATAAGCTCACACGTGTGGAAACAACTACTACAAAGAGGGACAAAATTTCAGACCTGCAATAAAGGCCAAAATTCTGCAGCTCGAGGTCGAAGTTGTGCTACTAGAAGAGAGTTGACTGGGTTTGACTCAGACAAAGGAAGCACATCATTTGGAAGGGTTGGACTTGGTATTGGAGGGCATTGATCTTGGTCCAAAAGTCTTGGTATTTGTCAATTGAAGAATCTATAAGAAGATAAGGGATTTGTGGGTTTTTCTCTCAATTGGAGAGGTTTTGGCCATGGCTCGCAGCCTATATTTTATGTTCTTGTTCTTCTTGTTTTGGTGGTTTCTTGATGACACACAAACATAATAATAAGTGAAGAAGCTAATAAGTAAGAAAAAGTAAAAGGACATCACAAACAATTATGAAAGAAAAGAGAAATCATTCTAATCATTGCCCAAGACTTAGTCAATTTTTGACTATGTTTGAGCCGTTATTTCCTTGTGCAAATTACTGAGGAAATTTGGCCCCTATTATTTAGGAAATTCATCAAATTAATTGCATAATTACCAAGGTTCATCATCTGACTGCATGAAACACCTGTACACTCAATATTAGTGTACAACTGATGTTATACTGCCTTGGAATCTCAACCACAACTAGAGAACTCGAATTATATGCATGCACTAGCTATTTTGGGCTGATTGATCATTTAACTAGATGATAAATGAGTTACACTGAATTCCCACTGCATAACTGACCTTCCACTCATTCCTCCAATAGTTAGAACTAGTTTAACTGAAAACAACTTGAAATAACTGAACTTGAGTGCTACAAATTAGCAATAAACACATGCTTAACTGAAATCTAACTCCTGTAACTCAAATTTACAAAGCTAATTGAGTGACAAGATCCTTGTCACCTGAGTTAACTGTGTCCAAGTTGTCTGTTGATGTGGAAAGTGAAATTTTCCCAATTTAACCAAGGCAAAATCAAATTGAGACTTTCTTGTTGCATTTTTCAACACCTTAATGGTACCTCTTCGGGATTTCTTCTTACTAATCTTTCTATTTATAGCCAAACCTCTTTTATAAGGCTACTTGACAAAATAACACAAGTATTGAATTTATACTCTACCATGCAAAGACAACATCTTCATGTACCCTTGTAGCTCATTTTTTGCATAATGTCCATGTTATTGAGAATGTAGCTAAGTTCGGTCTTCATAAATATGATATGTACTTTTGATTCTTATATATTGTAAATCCTAGGTCAGGAAGTCGAAAGAGTAATTGTCATAAGTTAAAGACCCCATTGGGCACATTGTAACTTGTAAAGAAAATTATTTTTGTCCTTAAAAGTGTCAAAATACCCTTCAAGACCAAGTTGGTCTACTTTGAGGAGCTATGTCCATCTTGAGAAGCCTATATAAAGAAGGAAACTTGACCTCCTTGAATCACATTTAGCACATACTCATCGAAGTGAAGGAGGGAGAAGAAGGCAACGAAGAAGGAAGATGACAAAGAAATCTTGTTTTTGGGATATTTATCTCTCACATGTGTGAAGGAAGGCTAGGGTTTCTGCTGTTGGTTTAGGGTTTTTCTTCTGCAAGTTCGATCTTGAAGAAAGAAAAGAAAGAAGGTGAGTGAAGTTCATAAGAAGTCATCCTCAAGATCCAGAAGGAAGATAAAAGCCAAGCAAAGGTATAAGGAAGCATTGGGAGGCCAAAATAAGCTCACACATGTGGCAACAACTACTATAGAGAGGGACAAAATTTCAGACCTGCAGTAGAGGCCGAAATTCTGCAGCTCAAGGTCGAAGTTGTTCTACTGGAAGAGATTTAACTGTGTTTGACTTAGATAAAGGAAGCACATCATCTAGAAGCGTTTGACTTGTCTTGGAGGGTATTGATCTTGGTCCATAACTCTTGGTATTTTTTAATTGAAGAGTCTATAAGAAGAGGAGATTTGCGGGTTTTTCTCTCAAAAGGAGAGGTTTTGGCCCTGGCTTGCAGCCTATATTTTATGTTCTTGTTCTTCTTTTTATGCTAGGTTTTTTATGACATATAAACATAATAATAAGTGAAGAAGCTAACAAGTAAGAAAATGTAAAAAGGCATCATAATCAATTATAAAAAAAAGAGAAATCATTCTAATCATTTCCTTATCGATTTCTTTGTCGAGTGTATGTTATATTCTTTCCACGACTAGCTTCATGCGTGAAGCAGGGGGTAAAAGGAGGGTTGGTAGCTCCCACCTCCTTACGCTGGGTGCCGTAGGGGGGTCATGAGGGGGTAGTAGCCCCCCTATATGGGGTCCAAGGCAGTGCTCCTGGAATTTTTTTTTTGGACCGTATATTAGGTGGGCGGACCTACCTATGGTTTTGCACATGGTTTTGGGCATGATGGTTTTCTCTCCATGGTATTTTGTAGATTCGATCAAGGAAACTGCAGTTATGTTCTAATCCAGGATTAATGAATTGGGTTTTATGAATGCTTCGACATGTATATATATGTATTATAACATTGAAAGGAAAATAATGAAAAATCAATCTGGTAGTCTCGGTTTTGGGATCGAGGGGAAAATCTTCGTGTATATTTGTTTTATGTTTTATTCTCTTGCCATTGTTTATTTATATTTTAAGAATTCATTTGCAGATAATTTCTATGCAGGGTTAAAACTTATATTTCGTATCAGATTTGTTTCGGCTTCAAGGGGATGCCTTTGCTGTTGAGGGGTTTTTCTCAGGCCTGTGGTATACCATGTTCAGTGGGAGATCTGCATGATCAATTCTTGTGGTGAAAGAAGATGGCGAGCAGTGGAAAGATAAAGATCAAGAAATTTAATGGTCAGATTTTTGAGTTGTGGAAGCTCAAGATGGAGGATTTGCTGGTGGATAAAGATCAGTGGATCGTGGTAGATCCAAGTATTAAATGAACGACAATGTCAGATTAAGATTGGGTGAAGTTGGATCAAAAATAAAAAAGCACAATACATTTGTGTATCTTAGATTCAGTATTATTGAATGTATTTGGGGAAGCTAGATGAAGGCTTTGTGGGAAATGTTAAGGACTTTGTACCAATCTAAGTCTTTGGTGAACAAACTATTCCTATAACCTGAGGATGACAGATGGAGACTTGCTGATAAGGCATATGCATGCCTTTAATATTGTGGTAAGCCAGTTGTTATCTGTTGATACTAAAATATCAAATGAAGATAAGTGCATCAGTTTGTTATGTTCTCTACCAGATTCGTGGGATAGTCTGGTTATTGTAATAGGTAGCAATAAAACTTCCTTGAAGTTTGATGAAATAGTCTCATTCTTTCTATTGGAGGAAATGAGATGGAAAAATATGGAGAGCCGAAATGGGGATGCCTTGTCTATACGAGGACGGTCCCAGAACAGAAACAAAAATAAGTCCTCGAGTGGGAGATTGAAATATATAGGGAGATCAAAATCTCCAGGAAAGGAAGGTCACTTCCAAAAGGAATGTAGATCTAAAGCTCTTGCAAAAGGAAATGGATATGATGATGCTCCTTCTGTAGAGGCGAAAACCACCTCAGATGAAGGTGGGGATGTGTACTTAGATTCTTATTCAAGTACACATGTAGATCATCAGACATGGTTGATTGACTGAGGTGCATCCTTTCACTTCACTCCCCATAGGGAGTGGTTCTGCAAGTATGACAAATATGATGGTGGTCATGTCTTCTAAGGGGATGAAATGAAGGCCAAAATTGTCAAACACAAAAAATTTCAAGTTGAAGTTGCAAGGTGGAAGGATTAGAACACTTCTCAGTGTTCTACATATTCTTGCATTGATCAGAAATTTGATTTCTATAAGAAATATAGATGATGCAGGTGTAAAAACATGGTCAAGATAGATACATGCAAGATAGTTCGGGGAGCACTGGTATTGATGCGGGGAGTTCAGATTTGAACTCTGTACAAACTTCTGAGTAGCACTGTTATTGATGGGTACAACAATTTTGTGGTTCCTCAAAGTGGAGCAGAAAGACTAGTGGTCTCTAGAGAAAAGACCATGGTATGGCATCAAAGATTTGGACATATTGGAGAGAAGAAACTTCAAATACTGCATGGTAATGGTATGGTAGAAGGTATGCTTGATTTCTATCTGGATTTCAATTTCTATGAACATTGTGTATATGGGAAGCAATATCGGGTGAGTTTCCCTTCTGGTGTGTTACGTCCCTATAATACTAATGTAGCCCCTTATTGTTATTGTTAGTGTAGCCCCCTTATTGTTATTTTTGTGCCCATCTAGTCCTCATATTGTTATTATTGTGACCCATAGAAGCTCAATATTGTTATTGTTGTGCCCTTACATTATTATTTTTATGTAGGCTCTGATTATATTGTGACCCCTTAAACTCATATATATATATATATATTAGCTTTGTCATTTGAATCATCCAAGAATTGTTCATTTATGTAATGTAAAGGAGGTTTCCCCCTCATAGAGGTTGATTTCTAAGTCATTGATCTATATTTTCTTCTATTTTGTGAGCTTGTTGCATAAGATTTGGTATCAGAACTTAGGATTCTAGTGTTTCGCTTCTTCAAACATGTCATCTTGGAATTTTCACCATAAATTTTTTTCTACGAGGCTTCAGAAGCTGAAATATTTATCACATAGAGTCGATATCTTGGTGAACTTCGTGTAAAAATTCCAAATCTTGGTTCACTATATTTTCGAACATATGATATGAGGAAGTTAGGGTTTTTGCAAGCTCCATAATTTCATCTCAAATAGGTGATCGAGGGAAAATCATCCCAACTTTCATTTCAGTCATCAGATTTGAATTCTTTAAAAAGTTGTTGAAAGAGCACATATTGTAGTTTCATGTGTATCAATTTCAGACCCGAAGATATAAATAGTGGAACATGGCACGTCGTACAAGTTCGCTCTACTGAAAGAGTCGATAATTAGGTCATTGTGGTAGATCAGGTATAACTTTATTTTGAAGAATCAATATTAGGTTTGACCTATGGAATTTGAAAGAATACTCATAGGGATACTACGAGACTGAAGTTCAAATATTGGGGATCCGAAATCACAAAGATACATCAGGTTCAATATTGAGCTCCTCAAATGCAAGAAAAATGTGTGTATTGAAAATGCCATAATATAAAGCTAATCAAGGGGGAATATGTATTGAATATCCCAATGCTTTCCCTTCCAATGGGTGGTGTTGATGTTGTACTAGGAGTTCAATGGTTACAATCTTTAGGTACGATAATTTTTAACTTTCAAGAACTTTTCTTGAAACATTTTTGGGAAGGAAAGAAAGTTGAATTAAGGGGTATCGCAGGGAAACCAGGAAAGATAATCAACTCTAATGTCATGACAAAGCTTCTAAAGAAAGAACAATGAGGTGTAACTATAGAATTATGCTCAATAGAGCTTCAAACATCAAAATAATATATTTCTCCAGATCTCCAAAAAATCTTGGACATCATTCCAAGGCATTTGAGACTCCCAAAGGCCTCCCACCTATTCGTGATCATAATCATGTTATTCATTTGATTCTAGGTAGTGGTCCTCCAAACATCAAGTCTTACTGATATCCCTATGCCCAAAGGAGCGAAATTGAACGTATGATTGCACAAATGCTAGAGGCTGATATAATTAAACCTAGTCAAAGTTCTTTCTTTGTTCCAGTAGTATTGGTGCACAAGAAAGATGGATCGTGGTGCATGTGTCCGGATAATAGGGAGCTCAACAAGATCACTATTAAAGATACATTTCCAATTCTTGTCATTGATGAATTATTGGATGAATTGCATGGAGAAATTTACTTCACCAAGTTGGATCTCTGTTCAGGATATCATCAAATTAGAATGAAGACTGAAGACATTCTGTAAACAACATTTAGAACTCATGAGGGTATTTATGAATTTTTGGTCATGCTTTTTGGCCTTACCAATGCACCTTCTACATTTCAAGGGTTGATGAATTCCATTTTCAAACCCTTCCATAGAAAATTTTTGTTAGTATTTTTTATGATATACTAATATAGAGCAAGTCCTGGAAGGATCATGTTCAACATGTTGACATGGTGCTCAAACTATTGGATGAGAAACAATTATATGCAAAAACCTCCAAATGTTTCTTTGGAGTATAAAAGGTGGAATTGTTGGGTCATATTGTATCTCATGAGGGTGTTATGGTAGACCCTAACAAAATTAAATCCATTAAGGAATGGAAAATCCCCACAACCCCAAAGCATATGCGAGGATTTCAAGGGTTAACAGGGTATTATCGCAAGTTTGTTAAGAATTATGGGAGAATAACAAAACATCTAACAACATTATCGAAGAAAGATGTATTTTCTTGGATTCCAGAAGCAACTAAGTCCTTTGAACAACTTAAAGAGGAAATGTGCCAAGCGTCAGTCTTAGCTACGCCAGACTTCACAAAAACCTTTATTATGTAATGTGATGCCCCAGGAAATGGAATTGGTGTTGTTTTAGAGAAATAAGGAAGATCCATTTTTTTTTAAATTCATTCAATCAAAGGAAAGTATTTACAAAAAGTTATTTATGAGAAGGAAATTTTGGCAATACTACATGCACTAAAGAAATAGTGACCTTACCTAATGGGAAGAAACTTCAAGGCAAAAATAGATCATGATAGTCTTAAATACATTTTGGAACAAATACTATCTTCAGAAGAGCAGAAAAAATGGCTCACATAGATGTTGGGTTATGACTTTGAAATCATCTACAAAACAAGGGAAGCTAAATGTCATTGTAGATGCACTCTCAAGAAAGGATAAGGATGTGGAAGCATTTTTTTTTTTCCATTTCTATTGTCCAACCAGATTGGATAACTGAAGCAAGGGAGGAATGGAAGAATGAAGAAGAAGTGTGGACAATTCAAAAGTTGCAGCAAGATCCCACTACATATGATACATTTATCTGGAAAAATGATTCATTATGGTACAAATATCACTTATATCTTTGTAAGAATTCCCAAAAAAAACAAACTATTCTTTTGGAATTTCACAACTCTCCCTTAGGAGGACACTCGAGATTTTTAAAAACATACCATAGGGTCAAGAAATGTTTTTTTTGGGATGGCCTAAAATCTAATATTCAAAATTTTGTGGCGGATTGTTTGGTCTACCGACAAAATAAATTTTAGAAAATTAAGGCCTCGAGTCTGCTACAACCTTTATCCATTCCAAGTAATCATTGGGAGGGGTTTTCAATGGATTTTATCATAGGTTTACCCAAGTTCGAAGGAAAGAGTGTCATCATGGTTGTAGTTTATAGCTTTACCAAGTATGCACACTTTTGTACATTATCTCATCCATTTAAAACCATCACAGTTGCTACTGCATTTATGGAAACAATTCAAAAGCTACATGGAAACCTAAAGATCATTGCAAGCAACAAAGATCCCATTTTCACTAGAAATTTTTGGACGGAATTATTTTCTTATTTGGGTACTCAACTAGCTCATAGCTCATCTTATCATCCTCAATCTAATGGGAAAACTGAGATAGTGAACATATTCTTGGAAGGATAGCTTCGTTTCTTTGTATATGATAAACAAACACAATGGGTCAAGTGGTTACCTCTTACTGAATGGTGGTATAACACTTCCTTCCACATTGTAGTAAAAATGTCCCCATTTATTGCACTTTATGGATATCATATGTTGTCCATCACATCATATTTAAGAGAAAATTCTAAGGTTCAAAAAGTGGAAAATCACATCGAGCATCAAAAAAAAATTATCCAACTCTTAAAGGATAACCTAACTTTGGCGCATAATCAACTGAAAAAAAGGTAGATCAATATCGCATCGAAAGAAGTATTGATGTAGGTGACTGGGTATTTTTATGGCTACAACCATACAAACAAATGTCCCTCAAGCAAGCTAAGCAGGATAATAAATTATCGCCAAATTAATATGGTCTTTACAAGGTGTTGCAAAATATTGGTACTATGACATACAAATTGGAACTTCCTGCATCTTCCCGAGTGCACCGAGTTTTCCATGTTTCATGCTTAAAGAAGTTTACAGGTGATAAACTCCCAGTTCAAACAATATTGCTAGAATTTGAGGAGGAAGGAAAAATCGTATTGGAACATGAAGTAGTCATGGAAACAAGAACTTGACATCTACAAAATCGATCAATTTCATAATATCTCATTAAGTGGAAGAAATTACCTGCTGAAGATTCCACATAGGAGAATGATAATTTTATATAGAAGCATCCAAAACTATTCAAGCATTGAGGACAACACTTTTTTGAAAGATAGGGGCATGTTAGGTCCCTATAATACTAGTGTAGCCCCCTTATTGTTATTGTTGTGCCTATGTAGTCCCCATATTGTTACTATTCTGCCCCATAGAAGCCCACTATTGTTATTGTTGTGCCCTTACATTATTATTGTAATGTAGGCTCTGATCATATTGTGACCCCTTAGAACCTATATATAGAAAGTAGGTTTTTTTATTTGAATCATCCAATAATTGTTAATTTATGTAATGTAAAGGAGTTTTTCCCCTCAAAGAGGTTGATTTGTAAGTCGTTGATCTATTTTTTCTTCTATTTTATGAGATGGTTGCATAACATGGTGTTAAGAGGGCGAACAAGATATTAGATCTTGTACACAGTGATGTGTTTGGACCTGTGGCGGTTCCATCACTGGGTAAGTATGTGTACTAAGTTTCATTTATAGATAACTTCTCAATGAATACATGGATATATTTCCTTAGAAAGAAATTTGACTTCTTTGACTGAGTTAAATAATTTAAGGCTATGGTGGAAAACCGGATAGAGAAGAAGATAAAGGTGTTGAGGACAGATAATGGTGGAGAGTTATGCAAGAAGGATTTTGAAGCGTTATGTAAGAAGTGTGGTATAGAAAGGTAGAAGAATAATCCATACACAACTCAACAAAACAACATTGTAGAAAGAATGAACACGACGTTGATGGAAAAGGAAAGAAGCATGCTCAGTGGTGCTGGGTTAGGACAAGAATTCTGGGCAGAGGTAGTGGAGATTGCATGTTACTTGATAAAAATATCACCTTCATCAATTTTGGACACGAAAAATTTTAGGGGCTAATATTCATAGGTGGGCTAATTTTCCATGTTTTTTCCAAAAACAATATTCGCTAATTTCCATTTTTTCTACGAATGATTCACCCAAATTTTACATTATAAAGTTATTTTACCTTTAAAATCACCAAATTTGTAAAGATATTATATGAAATTATTAGAAATTTGAATATTTTACAAACATATAGCCAAACATTTTATAGTTTGAATATTAGGGACTAGTAAGATTCGCCAAGGTTTCTAAACCTTAAAATAATTTTCCACCCTTAAAATTTTCCTTGATTTTGGATGATACGACTCCACAAGAGGTATGGATTGTGTTATCCTCCACAATGTCCCAAGGATTTGAATGGAAATCGACGGAGGTAACCTCAAACCACTTGGGATTTGGTAGCTAGAACTACTAAATCATAGAGAGATCTCTCTGTGATCTTGTTGCCAAAAGATGACTAAAGAAGGGTAAAGATATTAGGTTTGGTCTGAACTCTAGGGTTTTCAAAATTTAGGGTTTTTTTGGATCAGGAGGAGAGGTCAAGGAAACCAGGTCAGAGCTAAAATATTTCAATTGCATGGATACAATGGCACTTTAAGGTTTTCAATTGTACTGTAGGGTGGAAAAGCAAAGGATCAAAATGAGCATGACAAGCATGAGTTCATTTATCACAAGATGAACAACATAAACATGAAATTCCTACCAAAAGAGAGCATAAGAATAAATAATTTTGTTTAACATATTATAGGAAGTTCAATGAAAATCATAGATATGGAAAGAATATGAATCAATCATTCACAAAAGTGAATTATAGTAGAAAAAAACTACTGCAAAATCATACCGCATGAATCGCTATATAATATCTGCAACTGAACTTGTATTTCTACTAATGCCAATCATACACAAGACTCCAAGCCTTCTACTCACTGATGTCCAACCTTGATTCTAAATGAAAACTAGACACAAATAGACCAAAACCATTTTCCCCTCTCTCAAGGGTCGAATCCCTCAAAATAGGATCAGTTTATACAAATTTCTCCAGCAAAACCTAAGACTAGGGAGGTTAAATAAAACATCTCCTTTTAGCCTTTGATTGACCTACCCATCATAAATGAACCTCAAAATTACATCAAAATGTCATTAAAAATCCTATTTACATTCATCTACATTATATCAACTCAAAACAAGGTGAATTACATCATGAAAAACCAAATTTGACTAAAAAAACTCAGAAAATGACCAACATAGAAAAGCGCAGCGTCAACAGGGAAAAGTGCAGCTCCACAAGGGAAAAGCGCAACATAATATTGCAAGGCACTTTTGACTACCTTTCTAAGCTCCAAATCCTAATATGAAGGTATCATTGGAAATCTTAGGATGTCTAGTTTTCTATAGACTCCTTAAGCAAGCAAAATGGTCTCTCCAAGGCTAAGAAAAATGCATTTTCCCAAGGTCATTCCAAAAGTGCAGCCCTGGGTCAAAATGGTGTGGGAAAGTCATTTTTAAGCCTCTTTTTTTGCATTTTTCTCCCAATATGTTTGCTGACATGGAACAAAAAGTGGATAGCTCTGATTTTCAAGTGATTATTTGTCCATTGGTGTAGAGTTTTTCTCATTTGGACCATTGAGGGAAAAGCACAGCGCCAAGGCGCTGCACTTTTGGCTGAATTGGTTTTCCTGTTTAGGCCAAAAAACACAAAAAGTTTCAAAATTTTGTAAAATTTCCCCATGAAGCCAGGAGATGATTTGATGAGTAATGAGGGAGGCCTCAATCAAAAATCAAGTTTTCCCTTCTCCTTTTGCTTCATTAGGGTTTGCCTCAACGTTTTATTCAATTGCTTGATTCTGACTTGAGAGATCCTATTCCTTGTGAAATAATGCATGGCCATGTGCCTCTGAAGCTTTTTGTTGCTCTTAGACCTCTTAAGAAGCTTCTCCAAGTGGAAATTGACCTTGTCAAGCCAATTACTTATCTTACTCAATTTTTGTTGCAATTAGGTCATCAAAATACTCTTGACCTAGTGATGGATATGGTTTTGTTTCTTGCTCTAATGCCCTCTTTAGACCTCATTTTCCTGGTATCCTTGGTTTCAACTACTCTTCTTGATCCTCTAACTCATCAAAATCAACAACTCTCTTACCTTTGCCACCATCCTTTTCCAAATCTGCTTTTGGCTTGCTAAGTAAAAGTTTCTTGACTTGGAGTTGCTTGTTCTCCTGCTGAAGGAATGTGATCATGAAGTTTGCCTTTGAAAACTTTCCCTTTAGCTCTATAATCTCAACTTCTTTCTCTTTGATGATTTGACCTCCTCATGCATATCTATGTATGCCATATGAGTGTCAACATGTATCTGTTCTTATTCTTGAAATGATGATCTTCTCCTTTACTATGTACTTTCTATGCCATTTTGACCATGCTTCTATAAGGTTAGTGAGGTAGGTTGAGATCTTTTACACCGGTGAGATGCATGAGTAATCTCACATGGTACTGATATAACCTTGAGAACCTACCCTCACATGTGAAATATTTCATGATCATCTTCATGAGAGGGTCATACTTGTCAAGCAATCATGATCATCTTCATGAGAGGGGCTTACTTTTCAAGCAAGTGTCTAAATGGAAAAATGTGCTTTGCAACAACTTTGTATGGATGTTTCGAAAACATGTTATAGTTTTCAATGTCTAGGTCTCTTCTCTTGAACCAAATCTCTCCATTTTTTTGGATCCCTCTGGATATGGCAATAGCCTTTGCTGAAAGAGTAAACAAAAGCCCTACAATGGTTAACTTATCTCTCCTTAGACCAGTGGCAAAATTGCTTGTAAGTTTGTCATTAAAACCAAGTTCTTCAGTCTTTTAGCAAAAGACAAGGCAAACTGTATCTTGAAATGATTTCTTAAGAAATTGTGTAGCCATGATATCCTCTGATGTAGTGGGTTCATACCTAATGATTTTACCTCCCTTATGCCTCCTTTTCTCTATATTCTCTGAATCCATAGTAAACAATAGCTCACTAGGACAGGAAATTAGGATTTAATGTAGGAAAACATGAGATTTTGGGCAGTTTTAGGAATGGAAGGGGATGAAGGGGTTTTAGGGTATCTAAATTCCTAGGAAAATTTAAAGGGGTAGGGATAGTTGTTAGGGAACGTAGGGAGGTGGAATTTTAGTAAATGAGTGAGGGGAAGGGTTGAAAAAGGGAAAAACACAGTCCTAGCCTACGAAAGTGTAGTGTAGGCTAGGGTTTGTAGGGAAATGATGAAAATAAGGGAAAGGGGTGAGGGAAAGTGTTTAGGAAGGTATATGAAAGGTGGGGGAGGGTGAGTGAGCATAAATTTTAGGGTTTGTCTCAGCAAATTGAACCAAAGAGACTTACTTGAACAAAAACACAACAAACCCTCAGAGAGGGAATTATTGAGCTTTTAAGCATGAAATGAAATGGAAGGGAGGTGTATGATGATCCAATTACTTGTAACTAATGTGCTGGAATTTTCTTTTGATGTAGAAACCACTAGAAAAATAATTTTTCCTTCCTGAGGAAAAACATAGTAGTCTTGAGAAAAATGCAGTGCAACTAGTGAAATATGTAGTGCAGTAAGGAGATTGAGCTTTTGAAGGTGAAATTTCACTTCTTTGAGACTTGAGAGGAAATTCAATGGTGGAGAGATGTTTTGTGAGAGAGAAATTAGCAAAAAATTAGTTGTGTTGGTCTTCTTATAGGCTGGGAATCAATTTTTCTCCCCGGTGGTGATGTGGCCCCACCTTGTCTTATCATCAATTTGATTTGATTACTTATGTACTGCAAATTCAGAACCTTAGAACATATATTTACATCATGAAAAAGATAAAAATACATTTCTTGAGATCACTAGATATAATTTTCCCTATTAATACTCTTAATGGTGACCTTGATGGTGACATGACCTATTTTTAGGGTTTTGAGAATCTGACCTAACGATGACACTACGTGAAAAGATAAGCTGAATAATGACCATAGTGACGAAGACACTCTTTCAAAGGACAATGACCTGACCATGATGATGCTTATTGTCCATGGATATGAGAGGAGTAGTAATGACCTAGGTAAACTAACTAATGATCAAATTTTTATTTGGAAACCTATTGAAACTATAAAAAATTTCCCTAGGATGCTATCAACCATATTAAAGAGAATAATTTGATGACTAGTGACTGACAGAACTGACAGACACTAACATTGCCTCCAGCTGGGGATGAAAACTCCTTAGGAGGCGTTAAGAACACCACATACCAAGTAGCCTTATCCATTCGGCATGGATTCAAAAAGAAAAAAGAAATACTTGAAACTCAAATGACTTACAAACTCTTTGAACTACAATTTATCAAAGAAACTTTATGGCCTTCACCTTGGGCTTCAATGTTCCATGAAAAATCCTTCACATTTTTTTAGAAAAATAAACTGGTATGTACAATGAAGATGAGAAATTTTTGAAAAATCAGGAATAACAGTGCTTGATGAGCCTACCATTAATTGGTCCTCCCAAACAATCTTTTCCATCAAATTATTTCATCATAAAGGAATTCTTTCCTCTGAAAGCTAAAATTATGTATGGTCCACTCCACAAGTTTTCAAACTTGCCATGTTTTCCCTTCTCTTCATTTTGGGTATCCCATCGGAGAACTATATCCCCCTCAATGAAGTCATCTGCCTTTGTTTTTCTGTCATAGATCTTTTTGATATTCTATTGAAGCTTCATAATGTTCTAAGATATCTCCTCTCAAGATTGCTGCAACTGAGTCATATGACTAATTCTACACTGAATGTGATTGGGTTCACTATCTACTTCCTACAATATTTTCATGACCAGGATAGAAAGAGAGGTTGGAAAGATAGTATCAACTCCATATACCAACTGAAAAGGTGACATACCTATGGACTTCTTCATGCTTAATTTGTTTTCCCACAGATAATTTATCAGCTTCTTGTGCCAATTCTTCTTATTGTCTTCCAATAACTTCTTAATAATGTTGACTAATGACTTAATGGAAGATTCAGCCAGCCCATTACCTTGGGTATAATAAGATGTGGAGTGCCCCAACCTGATATGATGCTTGTCACAAAAATATATCATTATTTTTTATTTAAAAGTAGTCGCGTTATCTATGATTATATTATGCGGACAACCAAACCGTGATAAAATATCAGACTCAATAAACTAAATGATTTTCCGTATCAATGACCTGCCTAGTGGGAATAGCCTCGATCCATTTTTTGAAATAATCGGTTGCTGTCAAGATCCACTTATGCTAAGCTGAAAATGATGGGTGAATCTCACCAATAAAATCAAGACCCCACTGCTAAAAGGGTGCTTGAACTGAAATGGGCTGCAAGGGTAGTGGTAGCAACTTTCTTTTCCCCTGAAAAATATGACATTCATGAGAATTCATAATAGTTTCATAAAAATCTAAAAATAAACTCGGCCCATAAAACCCAACCCTCAATATCTTATTTGCTGTGGAATTCCAAAAGATATGACCACCAAAATATCCCTTATGAAAGTCATTTATTACCTCCTTCGCCTCACTTTCAACTAGACAATTCAACAAGACTCCTCCCAAATCTTTCCAAAACAATGCATCATTAAGAATACAATATTTCAGAGCTTTTAACTTTAAATACATACTCTTACTCTTTGACACTTCACGAGTAGGATTCAAATGCTGAAGTACATAAACAATTTCCGAATACCAGGGAGATGAAATGAAAATATGTGACACCTGAGGTGTTGAATAAACCATTTCTTCACTGGAAACTGCAGTGATAAGATTGGCATCAAGAGCATGCAAATTGGATTCTGCCATGAGCTGCGCCAAACCTTGTCCCTTGATCATCTTTGTTGGATTAATCTCTATATCATATTCCAACATTGCAGCAATCCATTTTCCTCGCCTACCTTTAGGGTCAGGCTGCAGTAAAACATATTTCACTACTGCATTCGGTACATAAGAAACAATATGTGAGTGATGTATGTACACCCAGAAATCCTTCAAATCTTTCATAAGTGATAGGGCATGTTTTTCAATGATATCTTAGTGCCACATCTCTTATAGTTATACTGAAAAATGCAATTGGTTGTTCTATTTTTAGGTCCTTCTTCTGCATTAGGACATCACCCAATGTGTGCTCAGAAGCAAATGAAAATATAATGAAATCCATAGTATAATCAAGGCTGATCAAAACTGGTGCACAAGACAAAGAAAAATTGACTGTATTGAATGAATTCTTAGCATCTTCAGACCACTTTACCGCATTGTGCTTCTTTAACATATTGGTTATCTCCCATAAATGCTCAGTGAGGTTAGGAATAAACCTTCACAAAAAATTAATCTTACCATTGAAGGATTGTATTTCTTTCTTATTTCTCGGAAAATCCAAATACTAGATTGCTTCAATTTTGGAAGGATTGATGCGGATGCCATCCTTTGATATGATGTGCCCCAACAACTTACCTTCCTCCATATCAAACAAGATCTTTTTTGGATTCAGCGAAATACCGAATTTCCTATACCTTTGAAAAAAAATTCTCAAGTGATGTAAGTGATCTTCATCCATTTGAAAGAAAACTACCAAATCATCTAGGAAAATACCAGAAATACATATTTTTCATTAGAAAAAAAAATATCCATCTCTCGCGGAAAAGTGGTTCCTGCATTCTTTAGCCCAAATGACATCTTGGCGTACATAAATGTACCCCACAATGTCGTGAAAGTTGTCTTCACACGGTCATCTAGATGCATTAAAATCTTATTGTACCCTGAGTATTCATGAAGAAATGACATTGTAGAGGCCCCAACTACCCTATGTAATATGTGGTCCATTTTAGGGAGAGGATAGTTGTCCTTCAGGGACACTTTTTTCAAATTCCGGAAATTAATGCACAAACGAATTTCACTTGTATTTTTTCTAACTCGAACCAGATTTGACATCCAATTAGAAAAGCGAAGAGGAATAATAATACGAGCCTTATACAACCTATTTAACTCTTTCTCAATTTATGGAAGAAATCTTGGATTTATCCTCCCGAGATTTTGGCGGAAAGGCTTCTAATCAATCTTGATAAAAATCGTGTGCTGAAGTATAATTTTATCATAAACCTTAAAATCTGAATAATCTGATGCAAAAACATATTAAAACTCAATTAAAAGTGTTCTGTATTTACCTTTCATTTTAGGAGTTAAATATTTAGACAACTTCTCCATCTTGGGCTTCTCAGCTGTGCCAATGTTGATATCTTCAACTCTCGCTTCAGTGGGGGCCATTGTTGGTTTCTTCGCAAGATCATCTTGATCGAAGAGCTTTTCCAAAGGTACAATACCTCTTGGAATGGAATTTCCTTTCAGCTGTAAGACTTCTAATTCTGTGGCATTAATTCCCTGATCATAAAAAACATCATCAATATGACAAGTGATGAACTCTTCCTCCATTTTAATAAAATTGTTAATTTTCTTATCATCTCGAAACACTTCCCAATGCCGAAGGTTATCTGGGACAACACAATGATGCTTAACATTAATTTCATAATTTCTACTGGGGTGTATCAGAATTCTAAACATGATTTGTATAGTAACAAGAGAGTCAACAATACAATTCTAGTTTCTAGGAATCACGGATGAAGTATATGTAGAAAATGTTTTGAGAATAGCTAAGACAAAATTTCAATATGCTCGCATCCTTGAATTTTTGGCCTGGTATTCCCCTTTTACCTGTTTGATATTCAAATTAGATTTTCTATAAACTGAAATCTTCTGAGCCCATAAATTCTTAATAATATGTAGACCAATAACCAAGGCTTCACACTCAACTTCGTTATTTGAACAATTTAAAGAAAGCTTGTATGAAAAACACCTCACATTCGGAGGAATCTTACTCGATTGATTAATTGGGATATGAATACAAATTCCTATTCTAGCTCCTTCTTTCCCCACTGCTCCATCAAAATCCATTGTCCAAAGACTCTTTTCCTCATCCAGAAGCTCAAATTCGGATGGTTGATCTTTGTTTTCTGTTTGTTGATCAGTTGCCTCAACAAGCTCTATTTATTTCACTAATCTATTGGATGCTCAATTGATGAACTTGGCTGCAAATCAGCCTCTTTCTGTTCCATCTTTTCTGTATTGAAAACTTCTCTAACACTACATGAAATTTCTGAAATTTTCTCATCTTCTAATAGCTGACTATCTACATCAATCAGAATATCATCATTAAACAAACTGAAAGACTCTAAATAAATATGTACAACGTGTATAGGGTGGTTATTAGGTTTATCTTTGTTGGTAATCATATACTTCATCTTTGTTTCTCGGTACAATTTTCTGAGTTGACCGAACACCGATATAGTAGCATAAGAGAAATCGAGCTGCAAAGTACCTTTTATCTTTTGTCCCCATGATTGCGAGAGAAACATCCCATACCTTGGAGGAATATCAGCCACAACTGCATCCATCAAGACATTATTTTGGTGAATCTGATCAAGAGACACTACCAAGTCTTTAATAATACTGAGACACCTGACTCTCCTGGAATTAAAGGAATAAAGGTCATGATATGGACGAGTAATGTCTAATCCCAATTTTTCCATCACAACTTTTGGCATGAGATTATGAGATGCTCCGAAATCTAACATGGCATTATGAAGGATGAAATCAAGAACTCTAAGACTAAGGTAGAATGGTGAGACTTCACTATTAGGTAAGTTTCTATCTACGGCTGGGCCAAACAACAACTCGGGGTGATCAACACTGACATTGACCATATCAGATGTTTGCTCAAATTTGAGCATCTTAGCTACGTGAAAGTTATATTGATCATTCTTTACAACTTCAATTAAAGGAATGGAAAATTTCAACTTGGAAATTTCATTCTCTAAACTAAACAAATTGGGATATTTCTCTACCTCTTTGGAAGTGGCATCCTTCCTTTTAGAATATTCTTTAGCGGGAATCTCCTTTCTCTGACCTTAAGTTTGTGTTTCCTTATATTTATTTGGATTGTTGGTTGATGCTTCATTGTTCTTCTTCTGATTAGTAGCAGTAGGTTCCTTGTATTTTTTCTGATTTGTAGAGGTCAGTTTTTGGGGCTGAGTATCCTTTGGAGAAGTTGGCCTCTTCTGATTTGAAGTGATAGCCACGTTTCTATTCCTGAAGGTATATTTCCTTTTCATAGAGCTAAGGGAATATTGGAAACCTCGTTGATAATATTATTTCTCTGCTGCTATCATATCATCATTTGAAGGGACAAAATTATGATCATTAGATTGATCAACCTCAAGTTCTTGAGTGTAATTTTCATCTTCGGTTAATAAAATAGGTTTCCCATCATTATCAAAAAATGATTCTCTTCAAGAATCTCACCTTTTTCCTCAACTTCCTGAGCATAGTTTTGTTGAAGTGGTGTTTTAGTTTTCTGTTGTGGTTGTTGATCCTGACCTCTCTACTCTCTTTGCTTCATTCTGAGTTGTTGTTGTCCTTGGAAATTGGAATTCCGGATCTGATTTTATGTTTTCCTATTCGATACTATCATCCTATCCATAATTTTCTACATAGTTATAATCAAAGAGTATAACTTACCATTTGAAGAAGTAGATGGCTACTACTTAACTGTTACCCTTCTTTCTATCTTCATTTTTTACTTTTTAATCATCAAATTCACCTCCACACTCACTGCATTTCTCTGCATCTCCTCGAGAGTTGTATGACTTCTTTTCCTTAGCCGATAAGCCATGTCAGGATCGAAGGCATCCAGATAGTGTAGCAAAGCCAAGCAAGGAGGAGGATTTATGTCATTTGGGATTGAATTATAGATCTTGTTGAAACAGGTAGTGAAATATTGCACGAACTCATTGGGATGTGTTCTCAATGCATCATATTCAGAAATAATATGAAGTGGATTCTTATTTTCTTCCCATTTGGATAAAAAAAAATCAGTCAACTATTGTGGATTTTCATCTGAATTTCAATTTAGATTACGAAACCATGTCTTCACATCCCTTGAAAAAATTTGGGCAATTACCATCATCTTTGAATCATCATTGTCGATCTCTACAAGATCGATGAAATCCGTGACCTTCACCATATGTTGCAGGGATGTGACCTCTGTTGTCACATCAAATAGAGGGAGCCTTATACCATACCCTTGAGGTAGAGTAGTGAGCTAAGCATGTAGGATTAAAGGGCCAAGTCCATCCATGAATGTTGCGGATGGTGGTTTAGGAGCAAAAATAAGAGGTGCTTTTGGAGGAAGTGATGAAAAAGGTGTGGAAAATGTTGTAGTCGCTGAATGAGATGGTGAGGTAGAGAACAAGATTTCTTGCTGATACTAGATAAAGGCTTTCTTAGAGGTGTACTGCAAGGTATTAGGTAATTTTTGAAGCTTGTGGAACTGTGACCAAACCTTCCTATCAGTTTCAGAGGTAGAATCTAAAGATGGTGGACTCAATTCAAGTTTTACAGGATAGTATGCTATTTTTTAAAGTGAAGTTTCAGACATAGTTCTGAATAATGAAAGCTCAAACTTGATGTTGAAAGATAAATTTTGTAGAGTAGTCAAATTAGCAGGAAGTGAAATAGATCTTACCAGTGATGGTGAATTTGAATCAACTTGTGGGAGTTGTGATCTATGATTCTTTAGAATCCTCTCAGGGTCTTCAATAGGAGATGGTGGATTAGGATCAGGGTTTGATATTCTAAACTTCTTCTTAGAAGTCAGTTCTGAAAAATGAACTTTGGCTTTGCAAATTTCAAATCAACATTATCGAAAAATAGGTCTTGTCACCCATAGGCCTAGATCTCAAAGAATTTTGTCGTGAAATCCTAGGGAAGATTTAATCTTTCCTTCCCTGGAAACAACACCAGAAATGTTATCCTCCACAATCTCCAAAGGCTGAGAATGGAAATCGACAGAGGTAACCTCAAACCACTTGGGATTTAGCACTAAGAAATCAGAGAGGGCTCTCTCTATGATATTGCAGCCAAAATATGACTGAATAAAGGTAAATATATTATGCTATTTTAGAGCTCTAGGGTTTTTGAAAATTTTGGGTTTTTGCTAGATCAAGAGGAGAGGTTAAGGAAACTAGGCCAGAGCTAAAAGATTTCACTTGCAGGGATACAAAGTGGCGTGAAAAGTATTTTAAATGGCACTTTAAGGTTTTTAATTGTAGTGTAGGGCATAAAAGAAAATGATAAAAATGAGCATGACAAGCATGAGTTGATTTATCAGAAGATGAACAACATAAATATGAAATTCCTACCAAAACAAAGCATGAGCATAAAGAATTATGTTTAACATATTATAGGAAGATCACTAAAAAGAATATATATGGAAAGAAGATGAATGAATGATTCATGAAAGTGAATTGCAGTAGAAAAAAACTCCCACAAAATCATACCACATGAATCCCTATATAATAGATGCAACTGAACCGGTATTTATGCTAATTTCAACTATACACAAGACTTCAAGCCTTCTAATCACTGATGTCCAACCTTGATTCTGAATGAAAAATAGATAAAAATATACCGAAACCATTTTCCCCTCTCAAGGGTCGAATCCCTCAAGATAGGATCAATTTACACAATTTCCTCTAACAAAACCTACGACTAGGGAGGTTAAAACAAACATGTCCTTTTAGCCTTTGACTGACCTACCTATCATAAATGAACCTCAAAATTACATAAAAATGTCATTAACAAGCCTATTTAGATTCATATACCTTAGATCAAATAAAAAAATGATGAATTACGTCATGAAAAATCAAATTTGATTGAATAAAATCGAAAAACTGACCAACAGAGAAGAGCGTAGCGCCAACAGGGAAAAACATAGTGCCATGAGGGAAAAGTGCAGAACCATCTTGTAGGGCACTTTTGACTACCTTCCTCAGCTCCAAATCTTGATCTGAAGGTTCCATTGGAAATATTGGGATGTCTAGTTTTCCATAGAATCCTTAAGCAAGCAAAATGGTATCTCCAAGGTAGAGGAAAATTCATTTTCCCAAGGTCATTCCAAAAGAACAATGCCTAGGTCAAAAAGGTGGTAGAAAGTGGATTTTTAGCCTCTTTTTTGCAGTTTTCTCCCAATTTGTTTTTTGAAATGGCAGAAAAGGTGGATAGATGTGATGTGCAGGTGATTATCTATCCATTTTTGTAGAGTTTTTCTTATTTGGACTTCTGAGGAAAAGCGTAGCGCCAAGGTGTTGCACTTTTGGATGAACTCGTTTTCCTATTTAAGCCAAAAACCAGAAAAAAAATTCAAAATTTTGCAAAATTTCCCCAAATTCTGTCCAAATGTGCCCCATGAAGCGAGGATATTATGTGTCAAGCAATGAGGGAGGCCTCAACCAACAAATCAAGTGTTTCCTTCTCCTTTTGCTTCATTAGGGTTTGCCTCAACTTTTCTTCAATTGCTTGATTTTGACTTGAGAGATCTTGTTCCTTGTGAAATAATGCATGGAAATGTGCCTCTGAAGCTTTTTATTCCTATTATACCTCTTAATAATCTTCTCCAAGTGGAAATTCACCTTTTCAAGCCAAAATTCCTTATCTTGCTGAATTTTTACTGCAATTAGGTCATTAAAATGCTCTTGACCTATTGATGGAGATGGTTCAGTTTCTTGCTCTAATGCCCTCTTGAGACCTCTTGTTCTTGGTATCCTTGGTTTGACCTGCTCTTCTTGATCCTTAAACTCATCAACATCAACAACTATCTTACCTTTTCCACCATCGTTCTCCAAATCTACTTTTGGATTGCTAAGTAAAAGTTGTTTGACTTGGAGCTACTTGTTCTCCTACCGAAGGAATGTGATCATGAAGTTTTCCTTTGAAAACTTGTCATTTACCTTTCTAATCTCTGCTTGTTTATATTTTATTACTTTCTCAGATGATTTGAACTCCTCATGCATATTTATATCTTCCATATGAGTGTTAACATGAAATTGTTCTTCTTCTTGAAATGATGTTTATTTTTGATGTGTTCATATCTCTTCAACTCTTGTAGTAGGCTGAGCCCTTTCCACAGTGGTAGGAGAAAAAATAATCCTCTTCCCTATAGTGTAGGTTATATTAACCTTAGCCCTAGCAGTCCTTGTGATAATTTTACTTGTAGAACCTACTTCTTGTGGCCTTGGTGAAGTCAAAGGTGTAGAGTGACTGCTTGACTGAGTTGGAGTAGGCAAAAATGAATCTGAATGCATGAAACCATACCAATACAATTTTACCTGTGGAAAACAAGAATTTTTGCGAAGCCATGATGGAACAAGATTTCATGATGATCTTCTCCTTTATTATGTACTTTCTCTACCATTTTTACCATGCTTCTGTAAAGGTAGCGAGGTAGGTTGAGAGCTTTTACACTGGTGAAATGCATGAGTAATCTCACATGGTACTGTTATAACCTTGAGAACCTACCCTCACATGTGAAATATTTCATTATCATCATCATGAGAGGGACATACTTTTCAAGCAGGTGTCTAAATGGAAAAAAATGCTTTGGACCAACTTTCTATGGAGGTTTCAAAAAAATCTTATAGTTTTCAATGTCTAGGTCTCTTCTCTTGAACCAAAGCTCTCAATTGTTTGGGATCGATGTGGATATGGAAATAGACTCTACTAAAAGAGTAAACACAACCCCTGCAAGGTTACCTTATCTCTCCTTAGACCAATGGCAAAAGTGCTTGTAATTTTGTCATTAAAACCAAGTTCTTCAATCTTTTGGCAAAAGGAAAGGAAACCTACATCTCGAAATGATTTCTTAAGAAATGGTGTAGCCATGATATCCTATGCTATAGTGGGTTCATACTTGATGATTTGACCTCCCTTATGCCTCATTTTCTCTGTAGTCTCTAAATATGTAGTAAACCCTAGCTCACTACGAGGGGATACTATGGTTTAGTTAGGAAAACAGGGGATTTTGGGCAGTTTTAGGAATGGAGGGGGATGAAGGGGTTTGAGGGTGTCCAAATTATTAGGAAAATTTAGGGGGGTAGGGATATAGGTTAGGGAGTGTAGGGAGGGGTAATTTTAGGAAATGAGTGAGGGGAAGGGGTGAAAAAGGGAACATCACAGTCCTAGCCTAGGAAAGTGTAGTGTAGTCTAGGGTTATTTAGGGAAACGGTGAAAATAAGGGAAACAAATGAGGGAAAGTGTTTATGAAGGTATATGAAAGTTGGGGGAGGGTGAGTGAGCATAAATTTAAGGGATTTTCTCAGCAAATTGGACCAAAGAGACTTACTTTAACAAAATCAAAACAAACCTTAGGAGAGGGAATTCCTGAGCTTTTAAGCATGAAATGAAATGGAAGGGACGTGTGTGATGATCCACTTACTTATAACTAATGTGATGGAACCTAATTTTGATGTAGAAACCACTGGAAAAAAATACAATTACCTTCTTGAGGAAAAACACAACATTGTTGAGAAAAACGTAGTGGAGCTAGTGAAATATGCATTGTAGCAAGGAGATTGAGATTTTGAAGGTGAAATTTTACTTTTTTGAGATATGAGAGGAAATTCAATGGTGGATATATGTCTTGTAAGAGAGTAATGAGAAAAAATGAGATTTTTTGGTCTTCTTATAGGCTGGAAATCGATTTTTCTCCTTGCTGGTGATGTTGCCCCACCTTGTCTTTTCATCAATTTGATTTGATTGCTTGTGTACTGTAGCTTTAGAACTTTATAAAATATATTTAAATCATGATAAAGATAAAAATACATTTCTTTAGATCATTATAGATACTTTTTACTACTCTTAATGATGACCTTGATGGTGACATGACCTATTTTCAGGATTTTCACAATCTGACCTAATGACACTACATGACAAGATAAGTTGAATAATGACCATAATGAACAAGAAACTCTTTCAAAGGACAATGAATTGATCATGATTGTTGGAGCAGGGTCTCCTAAAGCTGCGAATTTTTTCCATTTTTGTATATTTTTGGTATTATTTAGTCTAACGCACGGATTTTGGGGTGGGTCAAAGCCCCGAATGCATTGTAATGGGTGAAGGGTAGAACAAGAGTCTGCAAACCACAAGTTGCGGACCATTGGATGCGTAGGCTAAATCAATATGAATAGATGAACCTTTTCAAGTCTTACCGTAGGCAAGAATTGAGATTGATGCTAAGCATGAATTGTTAGATCTGTTTTCGGGTTTTTGGGTAAGGATTCCTGCTGGATGTGTGCACGGAGATCCTCAGTCCTGCTATGTGCGGACCCTGCTGGTTGTGTGCGCAAGCGGTATTTTTGGATTGTAAGTGGAATTTGGTATTAATATATATGCGAAGTACTGTTGGATATTTGATGCTATTTGGATTTGTTTTGTTATAATTGATGCGAACCTGGGCTATATGATTAAGTTGCGAAAGTATCTGTTTAATAGATGCGAAATGTGAAAGTATCTATGTTTCTGGTATATGTATCTATGATCTATTAACTACTGTGACTATAGTGTTCTGTGTTGATGAATTGGTATTACGCACATGGATGCGAAAGTATTTACTAGATCTGTGCATGATAATAGCTTTGTTATACTACATAAGCCTGCGAATAGATTTGTTTAGTGTGAACTTGATAGGCTGGGAATGCATACCTGCTTGAATTACCTACTCTCTCTCAGGGTGAGACTTTGGCCTGCACAAGTAGGTCACTACCGAAAGGGCCAATAGTATAGGGGTTTGTTGGCAAAACTTAAATTCCAAACCTGGGCCAGGACCCCCTGAGCCAACAAATGGTTTCATTTTCGAGACCATGAGCATTTTGAGAGAGAGATCAGGTAATGCCAAGAACACAGTGGAGACCTGAGAAGAGAGAGATCGATGAGTGGTTTGAATAGCAAGTTTAAGAATTTGCTATGAAAGAGAATAGCAACGCAAAGTTGACAATAGAGAAGTGGAAGAATAAATACATTTTCCCAGAGATCTATAAAATTTTATTTGTGACATTTGCAACTGAGCTTTAGGAGTGGCTCGTAAGGCTCGTAGATTTCTATAAGTGTTAGAAGGACGAACGGGTCACGCAGTGGACCCCAGAGCTGATCCAGCAGTTAGAGAAGACTGATAAAACCATCACTCGCATGGAAAATCACTGGGTGGACAGTGTGATAGGAGGATTTGTGATGGAATTTTCAATCGATCAATTTGTGTCTTATTCAGAGGTAGAGCAAAGATTCTTCAAGGGTTTTTGAGGTAAGTTTCTGAAAACTCTGCCATTACTGATTAAGACCTTATTGTGCGAAAAGAGCATTTTTTGTAGCCATACAGAGTGAATGAGCTCCGATCAGAGTGAGGGTACAATGCATAGTGGTAAGTACTATAAAACTAACCAAGAAGGAGATAGATCTGTCTATAGTCCAGTAAGGGATTTGACAATGCAAGAACCTCCAACTACACAACCGTCAAGCCAACATAGGGGTAAGAAATCGCCTGTACCCCCACCTCCACCAGAGGATGATATGGCCTCACACATGATGCTACCTACCTTCAAGGGTGTAGGGGGATGGAGACATGGATCTGTTCGGGTTTTTTGCAAGATCGGTATGGACTACGTAGAACATGGCCAAAGATGATGTGAAAAGGGCATAGCTATCCCTTGCCTTTAAAGGGAGAGCCTTAGACTAGTATATGGGATAAATAGCTCAACATGCGAATGTGACCATTAAAGAGATTAATAATGCCTTGAAGCAACAGTTCAAGAAGCCTAAGTCCTACTCTCATATAGTGAATGATATGGAAGATTTCAAGCAAGGATCGTTCGAGTCTGTATGGGAGGTTGACCAAAGGTTAAAAAAGTTAATTAGAGAAGGAGGATTTGTATATGATGATAGGAAACACATGGAGTGGTTCATTGCTATGTTACTGCCCCACCTATGTGTACCAATGGGTCATCAAGCCATTGAATCGTAGGAAAAGGCCTCGGAGATTGCTATGAAGCTAGAAGCTGTGCCAAGAGATGATACCCAGTTAGAAGTACAAAAAATACAAGGACAACTAGAGGCAATGCACATGGAGATCCATAATGTACGGAAGGAGCGAGGAACAAAGGCTAGCCCTAACAGATGGTGCATACGATGCAGGGTGAATGGCCACACCAAGGATAATTTTCCACTGCTAGAAGACTACATGTAGGCCTGGGGACCCAGCCCGTTGCATCCTAGGGAAGCTACAGACCAAGTGGGCCAGTGTTGTGGTGCGATGATTTTCATGTTTCTGGGTTGCATGATACCGACCACTACCCCCGCCTTGTCGCATATGTCCCAAAAATAAAGCAACAATGGTGTATATTTTGCATATTTGTAGGACATGATGAGCAGAATTGTGGGACTTATGATCTGATAAGAGACCGAGGAAACCTATATAGGGTACATTCGGATCCTTCCTCGCCAAGGTCCCCCTCAGGCATAGGTGGCTCCCCAGCTAGGGGAAAGGGAGGGGGCCGAGGTGGAAGCGCAGGTAGGGGAAGAGGACAACTGATCTGATATAACTGCGGAGAGATAGGCCAGTTTGCAAGGGACTGCATGAACCCAGCAAGGCAATCCTGTAGATACTATAGACAAGTGGACCATGTGATTGAAGACTACCCAATTATGATAGCCAAAATGCAGGACAAGCAACAGACACCTACATAGAATGTGCAAAGGGTTAAGGTAAAACCTCATGATGAAGGACCAAGCATTAATGTTATAACACACAACGACATGGCTACTGGGGGGGCTGAGAAGAAGGATGCAACAGAGTCTCTAATCTGGAAAGTAATCACCAAACAAGAAGGTTTGGACCTATAAAAGGAGAAGGAAACCTTTGTCGCATCTCGGCAAGACTTTGCTCAGACCGAGGCATTTGCTTCTCAGATACTCATAAATAGTAGAGCCAAGGATGAGGTCAAACCATTCTTGCAGGAATGTATGAAGCTACTGCGCAATCAGTGGGCTGTAGAAAACCTCCAAGCACTAATAGACAGCTGTGCAGAACGAACTAATCCACCCCTGGAAGTTAAGGATGTGCACAAACTATACAAACATAAGAAATGCACTGGTAGGGAAATGTGGCTTACGACACAAATTGGTGATTATGAAATGGATAAGGTTATTTTGGACCTGAGATCAGATGCAAACATACTGCCCAAGAAAACTTGGAAGTGAATGGGGGAACCTAAGTTGGAATGGTCCACTATCCAGCTGCGCATGGCCAACTAGAAAAAGATCATACCATTGGGAAGGCTGTAAAAAATCATGGTAGATATCTAAGGAGTTAAAGTACGGGTAGATTTTGAGGTCATTCAGATCGTAGAAGATACAGACCTCTATCCCGTGCTCCTAGGATTGGACTGGGCCATAGATATGGCTGGTATTATCAATTTGAAGAAGAGGAGCATGGTGTTTGAAAGTGAAGGAACATGGGTGATAGTACCACTGGACCCCGCAGAAGGAGGAAGGTATATAGAGCCAGTGATTGAGGAAGAGGAGGTGGATCAAATCTATAAGTTAACTATGAGGGATGAAGACTGGATCAATCCTACGGCCAATGGTGTGCTGTGCTGGGAAAAGGATAGCGAAAGCTTTTCTGACTTCGATAGAGAAATGGAAAATTGGAAAAACCGGTTACATGATGTCTTTGCGCTACGCTGCCTACGAATCACAAGGGACTTCCGTTGCATATCCTCAGAGATAAGAGAACTACCCTACTTTGATGGTTTTGGTAGTATAAAAGAGTTTTTGCAAACATTTGAAGTTGAGGTTCCAAGAGAACGAAGGCTATGGGCCCTTAATCTAGCCATGTGCGCAACACTTGCAAGATGGTGGGACACGCATAAGGGGGTGTTCGAGGACTGGGAGGAATGTCAGGACATGATGATCCTGTGATTTGAGCCTCTAGTTGATGTGCATGTCAAAACATTCTTGTTATGCGGATAAATACTTCTTGTAGACAAGAATGATCTCCCTAGTATCTTAAGGATATCTAGAAACAAACAACCAAATGAAAACCATTTTCTCTAGATCATTTGTGGTTTAGAATGATTAATTAACAAAGTATGAGGACATGCCCCTACCTGAAGTCCAATTCTTGCTGTAATCTTTATATTCAGTCACTCCAAAAGAGATCACTTTAGCATATGAGACCTGCAATGAAAGACAAAAAAGTATTAAAAGCACCTGCAAGATATGATAATTCAGAAATCATTAATCTATCTCAGTGATCAAGGAATCCAAGAATTAAATTACTCAAATAGATATATGAATAATTTTATGAGAAAATAGAATCCATTTGTATTAACTTGTATAATAAGAAGTAACCTTACAACCTTGTCACCTTGATGTTATACAGGTTCTTCCAGGGTCCTAAACAAATTTTTTCCCTTGGTTTGAGAAGCCTTCTCCTCTCTGAACTAGCATGAAACTATGGATATGAGTATGCGATCATTCTCATAGAAATGATGCCAAGTATAGAGAGTATAATTTCTTCAGGAATTCTCCTAAAAAACTACAAAGTTCTAAGTACCCTTGAGACTGAAACATGAGTTCAATTTATAGGAAAATGGAGGTGGTTTCAGTTCCATAAAGAGGGGAATAAATTCCTTTCGTGAATGGATTTGAGCTCCAAATACAAAGGGATAAACTCCATTAATGAAGGGATAAAGCTCGACCTGATAATGCTTCTAGAAGCCTCCAGTTGGGAGAATATTCGGCCAACTGGGCTTCTAAAACTTACTTTTCTTTTATTTTACCTTTTACGGAGGTCCGCAGGTTCAATAAGCAAAACGTGTGGAATGTACTGCAGGTTATAGAGAAAAAAGTTGTGGGTCCATAGGCAAGGACTAGGAAAAGTGCAGAGTTAGGATTTTTAGGGTTTTAATGAGCTTTTCTCCAATTCTAAGACTTGGTTTAGGAACTTTGGGCTTTTTTACTTCTAAGGAAGAATAATATAGGTGATGATGAACCCATATAGATAGTTAAATGTCATGGTGACAAAATAACGTGTAACAAATTGCCCCCTAAAGTGCGAAGTCTGAGGTAGCTCCGAAGAGTGAAGCGCTTTATCATTCCGAGGATTGGATTGTGGACATACCGGTTGAAACCTGTAAAAACATTCAATGCAAACATATATATGTATATCATCATTGAGGTAGGCATTCCCATACTCAGATAAAAAATAACTAAATTTTCTGATATAGAAATGATTTTTAATATTACATCAATAGTAGACACGACATGGACACAACCATCTATCATAAGTAGTCTACTGTATCATGAATAATAAAACTCCTCATAGCCTGGATGGTGGAAACTAGATCTAGGGTCTTGATTCCTACTTCCCAAACTAGTATGATCCTATCCATGCGATTGATTGTGTCGAAGTCGAACATGGTAGAAACCACTTGATTACCAGTCAATGATGTAAACCGTTAATAAGTGTGAGAGAAACCAGCAATAATGACAATAGCTCTCAAAGTACTCAATACAATCCATGAAGTGTGAATAAATGATCTATAGTCGAACAGTTCATGGAATCATTCAATCAAAGGTCAATGATGCAACCTGTCGTTGAAAGCGAGATACCTACCATTAGGGCATGCAGATCCCAAGGTATTGATAGGATTCTAGATCACCTTTCTAGATGATGTGATGTCGTCGATAGAAAGTAACCCGTCGCAGGAAAGCCCACGACATGAAACTATTAGATCAAGTTTTGAAGAAATATTTTCAAAGACTGACTCAGGGATGGTCAACGCGAATGGAGACAAATGTTTGCAATGAATGGTTTATTTGAACTGTCTCTTGAACACATAACGATACTGTATATGGTTTGGTAAAAATTGACCTAAAGCTAGTACCTAGAAACTGGTTGAATACTTTCAATATGGTTTGATTAATTGTTAGACAAAGTATTTTCCCAACACAGGTACAAGTGTGACAAAAAGTGTCGTGTTCAAGAGTGTATACCACTTTTCAAAACAAATTGTGACAACTGGTATCATTTTCTCTTTTTCCCCCACCATTTCTGGCAAGTACCTCTTTATTTTTGACAAGCTTGAGGAGGATAACATTTTCTTGTTGTGTAAGCTCATCCTTCGGATGAGTCCAACTTAGTATTAAAATCGAACCCTAAGAAGGAATGGTTCGTTCGTGTTTGTAATCGACAGGTCCTTTACTATTAAATTTTAACGAGTTCAGTATAGGTGAATCTCAATGTTTTTCAATTTTAGTGAGTCGGAAGAAAAACATAAGTAAACTCCATGGTTGTACTTTTTCATTAATTTAGTTTCTCAAACCTGAAAAAGGATAAAATGATACAGGCGAGAACTCTATTGACCATGGTTAGCCAACATATACCTTTTTCATAAATAGCTCATTTCAGTCTGGAAAAGGGGTAAACTTATACTGAAAGAGTGACTGATCATTTCCTTTAACGAGTTTGAAAAGTCAAGTACTCGACGATCTTTTCATGTTTAGAGAGTCTGAAAAGGGCTTAAAAGAGAACTCGAGGGTTTTTCTTTTTTACAATTTGCAAGAGCCCGAAAAAGTGATAAAAGTGTACTCATCATGGTTTCACTTTTTCGTAAATTTTAAAGAGTTTGAAAAATTTATAAAAAGTGTACTCATATGGCCAACTTTCAGTTTAATTAACGAGCAGGAAAAGACGGAAAGAAATCGGCATTTTCTTGTGTTTTATGAGAATTAAAGATAGCAAAGTAATCTCAGGATTTTCATGAGTTTAATGAGTCTTGAAAATAGTAACCGAAATCAACTCAAGATAGGTTTCATTTTTATACAAGCTTGAAACATAGGAAAAATTATGCTTGAGAGTGGTTTCATTTTTACACAAACTTGAAATGTAGGAAAACTATGCTTGAGAGTGGTTTGTTTCATTTTCACACAAGCTTGAAACAAAGGAAAAAACATGCATGAAAGTGGGTTTGTTTCATTTTTACACAAGCTTGAAACAAAGGAAAAATCATGCTTGAGATAAGTTTCAATACCCCCTAAGCATAACTTACTAGAGCACATGCCCCCCAAGCTTCATTGCATTCAAATAAGTAGACTATTGGTTACTAATAGGTGGATGTAATGAAGGTTCATTTATGAGATCATATGAAAGAATCAACTTAACACTTACGAAATCTAATCAAATACTTGAATTAATTAGGAGAGGATTTGTTTCATTTTTTAATGAGCTTTACATAGGAAAAGAACTATGCTCATTGCCTGATTCATTTTTTGACAAGGTTGACACAGTAAAAGGAACAATCCTCAAGGGAACCCGTTTCATTTTTTTTTAACGAGTTTGACACAGGAAAAGAACTATCTTCATAGATCTGATTCATTTTTTTTTATGCGGTTGACATAATAAAAGAGCTATCCTCATGGGCCTATTTCATTTTTTAACGAGGTTGACACAGGAAAAGAACCATCCTCAAGATGTACTGATTCATTTTTTAATGAGGTTGACACAGTAAAAGGAATTATCATGGGAATCTTGTCATGGAATCCAATTGGAAGAAACACATTTCCAGGGGCACACCTCGATCATGGTTTCCAAGAGGTCTTCATCAGATGGAAGAATAGTTCTCTGGAAGGAACTCATGTCAAGGGAAGGGATAAGAACATCGTGTTCAAATAATCCCATAGGGTTTACCATGTCAATTACCGGATCTAAGTCAAAGGAAGTTGAGCAAACGGTGAGAGGCTCACTTGCATCGGTAACTGAAAACATGGGACTGGTTGCCACATAATTAAGTCATGGTGGGGTAGATACCACTTCTGTATAAGGAACATTTAGGGGTGTCGGATTATTGGTAGTCGAATCAAGACTAGCAAATGAAAGTTGGTCAACAATCACAATGTTTCCATTGTGAGGGAAATACATCACGTGAAAGAGTGTCGATACGAAAGCTTTCATTACATATACATAGTCTCGCACAAGGAGTAAATTGAAATCCAAGGGGCCTCGAACTACCATCAGATCAATACAGATAGTTTTACCTTCCAAGGTAATAGGAAACTTAGGAAGGATCCCTAAAGGTTCACTAATGGTTATGTTAAAAGCTAAAAGATTCCGCGTAACAGGAATACGCTGAGGGGAACCCAAAGCTTGCCAATAAGTTGAGGATAAAATACTAACAGAAGCGCCTTCATCTATATTTGTGCTACACACATTCTTACCACAAGCCTTCACAATGATTTGGAAAGGGATGGAGGAAGGAAGATGAGGTTCTATCAGTCTATTCCAATCAAAGGAAAATACCTCGGTACTTGGAGGGGGTTCTGTAGAAACAGGTGAAATACCCCCTGGCATAGAAGAATCTAATGTAATAAGAAGAACTTGAGCGGTATGAATCTCTCTCTCTACAGGGAGAGTGGGATCGACTGAATGTGAAATTGAGTCGACCACTTGATCAACTAATGGATCATCAACATGAGTGATATGATTTTCACTCTTCAATGGAAGAGAGGGAATGACTGTACTTGGAATTAGATCAATCACATCGTCAGTTGACGGTAGGTTGGGAGAACGTTTATGGTAAGGTTTTCCAACAATTTTGAGGCTTCATCCATGTGAGGGAAAATGTGAGTTTTATGACTCCATTTGCATAACCTATAAGGAAACCTAACTTTACCCTTTTTCCTAGGAACCTGGAAATCACTGGTTGATGGATCAATCGTAAGTTGATATGATTTTTTGGAGCATACTTCCAAAACCTTCGGAATACCAAGACAATTTATAAGGAAGTGGTCACCCTTACAAAGCTTGAAAAGGTATTTGGGTTTATGATGCATGTTGGAGGTTTCCTCAACATTACTAACACTTAAAACTGTGGTTGGTGGTTTACTTCTTTCTTATCTTGCTTCTTCTTCTTCTTCTTAGCCACCTAGTTACTAGCGTCAAGGCTTTTACCAAACGAAGAGGAAGAAAGGGAGGAAGACATGTTGGGTGAAGAAGGTAAAGGGTCAACATGAGGTTGGTGATGTTAAGATGGTGAAATCTGTTGAGGTGAAGCATCTGGTTGAGGTGGAACAATTTGAGTATTCTAGGCCATATAAGTTGAAAATAACCATACCAGTAAACCTCTGGTAAATCCAGGTAATGAAAATGTAGCCATATAAGGAGGACCAACATTTCCAAAGCAAGGAAAAGTACTAGGATTCTCATTAAGAGGGGTTACTTGGTTGGTAAATTCTGGAACTGTTGCCATTAGATTCAACTTTAGTGAATTTTATTAACAATTTAAAAATATTAACAATTCACAATTCACATCTAAGGTTTCTAAAAAGTAAAAAAAAACAAATGAACATGTGCGAACAAATTTAGGAGTCAAACCACACACAAACAATTTGTTTTCACAACGAAATCACTAGTTGGTAATGAAATCCAACGTCACAGAGATCAATGTGAAAAAATAGCGGTCAGAATAGTTACCCTAACAACCTTCTTAATGAAATAGTCCAGTGCAAGTATCTCTACTATGCCATCTCGAAGTGAAGTTCACCCTTTGTAAAGTTCAAGTGAATCTAGTCAACGTCTGCTCCAAGTACAATGGGACCTTCCCTCCACTGTCACCTTGGGAAAAATCCTAAAGATTATTGCCACTAAGGTCACCAACCAAGACAGTTATACATGCAAGGGCAAAGTAAAAAACTCAATCCCCTTGAAGGCTCCTTGACATAATCCAAGGTTTACCAACAAGTGACCCTAGGCTCCTCGACAATGGTCTATCCAAGGTTTACCATTTTTAATACATGCACATATGCTATCTTTCCCAATGAAATAGGTGCGATTACCTCACTGGTTTCAACATGATCTCATGCTTGACTCTTTTAAGAAGAGCTTCCGAGAGCACAATTGCAACAATTGGAATTTTTCCTACCGCAAGATGCTACTGTTTGTTTTACTTGCTTTGGAACGTTATCTACAACGTATTCCAAAGAACTTGCCTAAGCTAGATTGGTGGAAAGAGCCCTAGAAAATGTGAAAATTTCTAAATGAATTTTATTAAGTGCTGTGTTATTTGGGCTGTTATTACTCAAAGGGTAAATGGATTTGAAACCAATGGTGTTATGACCTGACCCAAAATTGAATGCAATTGAATATGATAATGTAATCTTTTTAATTCGATGAATCCTATATAAAGTAAGGAGAGAGGTTCCATTCACTTCTAACAATGCAAAGATTGATCAATAAGAGAAAATATAAAAAATTCTCTAATGCACTAATTTTATCAAGAAAAACTAATGCTAATCAATTCAAAACAATTTTTTATTTTATGTTTTAAAAACAAGCATAAAAACATGTAAATTCAAATCAAAGAAACTAATCTAAATCTACGATTGATTTTTCCAGAATGTAAACTATGCAGTTGTAATCTATGCACAATTCACTTGAAAACTATGAAAATGTAATCTATGCACATTTTCAATTCATATTCTGAAAATGAGAATTCTAATTATGAAAATGTGATCTTATGCAAGAGAATTCTCAAAAACAATATGTAATCTAAGAACCAATCAAGCGTAAGTAAAGAAAATTGGGTGAGATTTCAAAAGATCAAAAATAAAAACACTCAAAGGCAATTAACACTCAGACACAATTTAGCAAAAACAAAATAAAAAATATGCAAAATTGTTAAGAGACTGAGACAAACCTCAAAGTAATGACCAAAGGAAATAAATTACAAATTTCTCAAAAAAGAGACTCAAAACACCCAATTAACTTAAGGGAGACTGACACAAAATTTGCTGAAATGAAATTCACAAATAAGATTTGACAGTCAAGACAAATTTGGGTAAACACAGAGAATCTGGTAATCTGGCTCCAGAAAAGAGAATTCTTAATTTAAAAAAAAATTTCCTCAAGTCTGCAGGTTTTAATAAATAATAGTGTGGTACCGCACTGTTATTACACTAAAACTACGGAGGCTACCGCACTGTTTTTATACAAAAACTGTGGAGGCAACAAAAAATATAGAAAGAATAAAAATTCAGATTTACTTTTTAGGGATTCTGATAAGTGATCTACCCAACCCGGTTTTAGACTAATTAAAAGCATAAAACTCTTTCAAAAGTCAACTGAAAATCAAAAAAGGAAAACTAATTTCATTATCCCCAATGGAGTCGCCATTTTTTTATGTGGATAAATCCTTCTTACGAAGAAGAATGATCTCCCTAGTATCTTAAGGATATCTAGAAACAAACAACCAAATGGAAACCATTTTCTCTAGATCATTTTTGATTCAAAATTATTAATTAAAAAAGTACGAGGACATGCCCTTGCCTGAAGTCCAACGCTTGATGTAATATTTATATCCAGTCGCTCCAAAGAGGTCACTTCAACATATGAGACCTGCAATCAAAGACAAAAAAAAAGATTAAAAGCACCTGCAAGATATAATAATTCAGAAATCACTAATCTATCTCAGTGATCAAGGAATCCAAGAATTAAATTACTCAAATAGATATATGAACAATTTAATGAGAAAATAGAATCCATTTGTATTAACTTATATAATAAGAAGTAACCTTACAACCTTGTCACCTTGATGTTATACAGGTTCTTCCGAGGTCCTGAACAACTATTTTCCCTCGGTTTGAGAAGCCTTGTCCTCTCTGAAATAGCATGAAACTATGGATATGAGTATGTGACCGTTCTCATAGCAATGATGCCAAGTATAGAGAGTATAATTTCTTCAGCAATTCTCCTCAAAAACTACTAAGTTCTAAGTACCCTTGAGACTGAAACATGAGTTCAATTTATAGGAAAATGGAGGTGGTTTAAGTTCCATAAAGAAGGGAATAAATTCCTTTCATGAAGGGATTTGAGCTCGAAATACCAAGGGATAAACTCCATTAATGAAGGGATTAATCTCGACCTGATAATGCTTATAGAAGCCTCTAGTTGGGAGAATATTCGGTGAGCTGGGCTTCTAGAACTTACTTTTTCATTTATTTTAACTTTTATGGAGGTCCGCAGGTTTAATAAGAAAAATGTGCAGGATGTGCCACAAGTTATAGAGAAAAAAGCTCCGGGTCCGCAGACAAGGACTAGGAAAAGTGCGAAGTTAGGATTTTTAGGGTTTTAATGAACTTTTCTCCAATTCCAAGGATGATGAACCCATACAGATAGTTAAATGTCATGGTGACAAAATAACTTGTAACAGTTCCTTGGCCCAGGGAATTCATGCGAAAACTTGTTCGCATGGATGGAGAAGTGGTGTGACCGGACTACAGAATAATGAGTTCACTTGTTTATTCATGTGTTGGGACCAATTCCCACTGCATGGTACTTGGATGCGGAGCTACATCAGCGCACCCGCCACTGGGAAACTCTAAAATATGAATTCATGGGAACATTCATATTGACATGGGGCTTGGTGTTTGACGAAGCTCTGCGGGATATAGAAACCTTTGTATTTGGTGAAGCCAACCCTTACACAACCTTTGTTGTCAAACTAGCTCCAAAAATAGAAGAAAAGAGATATCAACACCTTAGAAATAAGCCACTTCGAGGGGGCAACCTCCAATACATTACATGAATGAACAATTCTTGGATGATACAAATTAGAAAACCTCCTTTCTATATATAGGAGTCCATGGGGCCACATTGTAATCCTAGTGGGGCCCAATGTAATCCTAGCCAACCTAACAATAATAATTTAAGGGCACAATAATAACAATAAGGGGGTTACACTAACAACAATAGGGGACTATACTAGTAATATAGGGACCTAACATGCCCCTCTCCTTCAAAAAAGTGTTGTCCTCAATGCTTGAGTAGCTCTGGGTGCTTTTGTATAAAATTCTCATCCTCCCATGTAGAATCTTAAGTGGGTAAGTTCTTCCACTTGATGAGATACTCTGAAATTGATCGATTCCGTAGTTGTCGAGTTCTTGTTTCCGTGACCGCTTCAGGTTCCAATATGATTTTTCCTTCCTCATCAAGTTCTGGCAATATTGTTTGAACGGGAAGATTTTCACCTATAACCTTCTTTAAGCATGAAACATGGAAAACTGGATGTACTCGCGAAGAAGCAGGAAGCTCCAATTTGTATGCCATAGTACCAATCTTTTGCAACACCTTGTAAGGACCATAGTACTTTGGTGATAATTTATTATCCTTCTTAGCTTGCTTTAGGGACATTTGTTTGTATGGTTGTAGCCGTAAAAATACCCAATCTCCTACATCAAAACTTCTCTCGCTGCGATGTTGATCTGCCTGTTGTTTCATTCGATTTTGTGCCAAATTTCGGTTATCCTTTAAGAGTTGGAGAACTTCTTGTTGATGCTCGATGTGATCTTCCACTGCTTGAACCTTCGAATTTTCCCTTAAAGATGATGTGATCGATGGTGGATGATATCCATAAAGTGCCATAAATGGGGTCATTTTTGCTGCAGTATGGAAGGAAGTGTTATACCACCATTCGGCGAGAGGTAACCACTTGACCCATTGTGTTTGTTTATCAGATACAAAACAACGAAGATATCCTTCCAAACATTTATTTACTATCTCGGTTTGACCATCAGATTGAGGATGATAAGATGAGCTATGAGCTAATTGAGTACCCAAACAAGAAAATAACTCCATCCAAAAATTTCCAGTAAAAATGGGATCTCTGTCGCTCACAATAACCCTTGGGTTTCCATGTAGCTTTTGAATTGTGTCCATAAATGTAGTAGCAATTGTACTTGCTTTAAATAGATGAGATAGTGAAAAAAAGTGTGCATACTTGGTAAGTATATTAACTACCACCATGATGACACTCTTTCCTTCGGACTTAGGTAAACCTGTGATAAAATCCTTTGAAATGTCCTCCCAACGTTGACTTGGAATGGATAAAGGTTGTAGAAGACCTAGGGTCTTAATTGTCTCAACTTTATTCTGTTGGAAAACCAAACATTCCGCCACAAACTTTTGAATATCAAGTTTAATTACATCCCAAAAAAATTCTTTCTTCGCCTTGTGGTATGTTTTTAAAAATCCCGAGTGTCCTCCTAAAGGAGAAGTGTGCAATTCCAAAAGAATATTTTTTTTTAGTTGGGAATTCTTACAGAGATATAAGCAATATTTGTACCATAAGGAATCATTTTTCCAACTAAATGTATTAGATATACTAGGATCTTGCTGTAACTTTTGAATAAGTGTCCACACTTCTTCATCCTTCTTCCATTCATCCCTTGCTTCAATTATCCAATCCGGTAAGATAATAGATATGGCACAAAGCAATGCTTCCACCTCTTCATTCTTTCTTGAGAGTGCATCTGCAACAACATTTAGCTTCCCTTTTTTGTAGATTATTTCAAAGTCATAACCCAACATCTTTATGACCCATTTTTGCTGCTCTTCTGAAGATAGTCTTTGTTCCAAAAAGTGTTTAAGACTATCATGATCAGTTTTTACCTTGAAGTGTCTTCCCATTAGGTAAGTTCTCCATTTCTTTAGTGCATGCAGTATTGCTAACATTTCCTTCTCATAAATAGGTTTCCGTAAATACTTTCCTTTGATTGGACGACTTTCAAAAGAAATGGGTCTTCCTTCTTGCATTAAAACAACACCAATTCCATTTCCTGAGGCATCACATTCCACAATAAAGGTTTTTGTGAAATCTGGTGTAGCTAAGACTGGTGCTAGGAAAATTGTTTCTTTAAGATGTTCAAAGGCCTTAGTTGCTTCAGGAGTCCATGAAAATGCATCTTTTTTCAATAATGTTGTTAGAGGTGTTTCTATTCTCCCATAATTCTTAAAAAACTTGCAATAATACCCTGTTAACCCAAGAAATCCTCACAACTGCTTTATGGTTGTGGGGACTTTCCATTCCTTAATGGATTTAATTTTTTTAGGGTCTACCTTAACGCCATCATGAGATACAATATGACCCAGATATTCCACCTCTTGCACTCCAAAGAAATATTTGGATGTTTTTGCATATAATTGTTTCTCCTGCAATAGTTTGAGCACCCTGTCAACATGTTGAACATGATCCTTCCAAGACTTGCTGTAGATTAGTATATCATCAAAAAATACTAGCACAAATTTTCTAAGGAAGGGTTTGAAAATGGAATTCATCAACCCTTGAAATGTAGAAGGTGCATTGGTAAGGCCAAAAGGCATGACCACAAATTCATAATGACCTTCATGAGTTAGAAATGTTGTTTTCTGAATATCTTCAGTCTTCATTCTAATTTGATGATATCCTGAACGAAGATCCAACTTGGTAAAATAAATTGCTCCATGTAATTCATCCATAAATTCATCAATCATAGGAATGGGAAATTTATCTTTAATGGTGAGCTTATTGATCTCCTTATAATTTGGAAACATGCGCCATTATCCATCCTTCTTCCGTACCAATACTATAGGAGCATAGAAATAACGTTGACTAGGTTGAATTATACCAGCCTCTAACATTTCTGCAATCACACGTTCAATTTCGCTCTTTTGGACATAAGGATATCTATAAGGCCTAATGTTTGGAGGAACACTTCCTAGAATAAAATGAATAGCATGATCATGATCACGAATAGGTGGGAGTCCTTTGGGAGTTTCAAACACCTTGGAATGATTGTCCAAGACTTGTTGGAGATCTGCAGAAATAGATGATTTTGATGTCGGAACTTCTAGTGAGCATAATTGTGAAATTACGCCTTGTTGTTATTTCTTTAGAAGTTTTGTCATGACATTAGAGCTTATTATCCTTCCTGGCTTCCCTTCAATACCCCGTAATTCGACTTCCTTTCCTTCTGAAAAAAATTTCAAGAAAAGTTCTTGAAAATTAAAAGCTACCGTCCCCAAAGATTGTAACCATTGTGCTCCTAGTACAACATCAGCACCTCCCATAGGAATGGAAAGCATTGGACTAGTCAATACATATTCCCCCATGGTTAGCTTGATATTATGGCATTTTCCAGAGCAATTTATAGTTCCTCCATTTGCAACCATCACTTGACATTCTAGTGCCGGGTATAGGAAACAATTCAATTCCTTGGCTACCTTACAATGAATAAAATTATGGGTACTACCTGAATCAATCAACACTATTACCTTTTTCTTCTTGATATGTCCTTCTATCTTGAGAGTTTGAGGAGTGGTAATTCCTGCCAATGCATTACACGATATGGTCAGACTCATTTCTTCCTCTTCTAGGGTTGGTTGGTGGTGTATATCCTCTTCTTTTGAAGATTCTTGTTCACTTTCTTCTTCCTCTTCACAATCTATGTAAAATAATTTCTTCTTGGAACACTTATGAACTTTAGTGTATTTTCTATCACAATTGTAGCAAAGCCCTTTTTCTCTTTTTTCTTCCAATTTTTGTGGTGTCAACCTTGTAGGTTGTGAAAATATAGGATTGGCAACACTTACCTCTTTATAGAAGTGAGTGGTAGGCTTCCTTGTTGCCATAATTTTGCATTCAATTTTTCTGGCCAACCTAAATGCCTTCTCCAATGAATCAGGTTCCAAAACCCGAACTTCATGTCGGATGTTATCCTTTAAAGTACCTATGAAGAGATCAATCCTATGTTCCTCTGAAATATCATTTACCCTTATATTCAATTTTTGGAAGTCCTCAATGTGCTCCCCCGCTAAACCCTTTTGTTTGAGATTTATCAATTGTCTAAAGAAGGTGTTGCTCTTCGTATCCTCATAATGTGCTATCATTTCCTCCATAAAAATTGACCAAGTGAATTTTTTTTTACGGGAGCAAAGCCATTGATACCATACAAATGTATTTTGTTCTAAATGTAAAGTTGCAATGTGTACCTTTTGTGTGTTTTTCACATCCATGTTACAAGATCCTTTCCATCAAGCTTCCTCATATCCATTTTTGGAATATGGTGGTTTTCCCCTCCAACAGTAGAGTTTATGAAACCACGATTAACATTTATTTTGTTCTCATCATGAGTTTCCTCTACTATCTTTTCACCATTAGGAAACATTTTTTGTATCAACTTTTCTAAACCTTAAATATCTACTTTTAGATCCTTCTTCATGTTTTCCATGTTGTCTTTCATTTTTTCATCGATCTTAGCTTCCATGCCCACTTCCATGCCATCCATCTTAGCTTCCAAACCATTCATCTTAGCTTCCATGCCTTTCTTCAAACCATCCATCTTATTTCCACGCCTTTCTTCAAAACTTCCATTTCATTTTTTGTTGTTCTTTGCGAGAGCGAAATTCGTTGCACTTGCTCTTGTAATTTTGATATGTCATGTTGCCATTCTTCTTCTTCATGAGTCATAGTAGAGCCTTATAAAGGCTTAATGGGTGTTGAATTCTTTTTAGGGGCCATTTTAGAATCCAATACTGATATCTATTCTACAATATGCCCTTGGAATCAATTCAACTTAATTCTTCAAACAAGACTTATGCAATTCGGAAAAAAATGCACACCTTTTACTTGCTTTTGAGGTGCTCTATATTGAAATTGAATTATCCCTATAATTGTGGATCCTAAATATCTGAAATCCAGCCCTTTAGTATCCCTCTAAAGCTTCTTTAAAATGCCACAGGTATGATCTGATTTGGATTCTTCAAGACAAAGTTATGCCTAATTTCCCACAATGACCCAATTTTGGACTGGTTCAGTAGAGTGAACTTGTATGACTTGACACTTGTCATTGTTTCCTCCTTTGGCTCTGAAATTTATAGAAAAAAAAATATAGTCCGTTTTCTTGTGGCCACTTTTTACAGCATTCCAATCTGATGCTCAGAGAGAGAGCTATGAATATTTTCCCATGATCACCTCTTTGAGATGAAATTCAGAAGCCTCAAAAAGCCCTAACTTCCACAGATCATATCTCTGAAAATATTGCGAACTAATATGTGAAATTTTGCGACGATGTTCCTCAGGATTTTAGCTATGCACTCTAAAAATTTCAACTCCTGAACCATTGTAGAAAAAAATTATTACGAACATACCGTGATGACCTGTTTAGGTTAAATTCAGGAGCCTGCAAAATGACCTAAATTGCATAGATCATATCTCCGAAAATATTGCGAACCAAGGTCTGAAATGTTGCGATGTTGTTCCTTAGTATGTTGGCTTCGCACTCTAAAAATTTCAGATTCTGAACCTTCGTAGAAAGCAAGTTATATGGAAAATGCCATGTTGACCTGTTTGGAGCAGCAAAACCCTAGAATCTCAAAGCTCTGATACCAAATGTTGTGAAACCAGCTCCAAAAGTAGAAGAAAAGAAATATCAACGCCTTAGAAATAAGCCACTTCAAGGGCCAACCTCTAATACATTACATGAATGAACAATTCTTGGATGATACAAATTACAAAACCTTCTTTCTATACATAGGAGTCCATGGGGCCACATTGTAATCCTAGCGGGGCCCAATGTAATCCTAGCCGACCTAACAATAAAAATTTAAGGGCACAATAATAAAAATATGGGGGTTACAGGGGTACAATAATAACAATAAGGGGGTTACACTAACAAAAATAAGGGACTATACTAGTAATATAGGGACTTAACAGCCTTTGGGGCACCAACATGGGAAACACAGATGCAGGATATTAACAGTTGCCATAATATAACCATCGTGGAGTGCGATGAGGATCCACGCAATGTATCTATCCCAGAGTAGGAGGGAAAGCGCGCAGTGGCAGGACCCCCACTACAAACTGTGGATGTCACGAAGCCTCTGAAGTTGCACGAAGTCAAATTTGGCACGAACGAGCATCCTAAGTTGGCTAAAATAGGGGACTACTGGGATGATGACACTGTAAGAAAATTTGCTGAATTGCTCACAAAATCTCAAGACTTATTCCCAACAAAGTTTTTGGAGCTCAAGGGGATCATAGGGGACCTAGGGGTTATGCACATCATGTTAAAAATGGACGTGCGCCCTGTAAAGAGGCATCCGTATCGACTGAACCCTAATTATAAGCAGAAGTTTAGGGAAGAAATCAATAAAATGCTTGCCGTAGCTATAATCGAACCGGTCGAGTAGTTAGATTGGGTAAGTCCGATGATTGCAACCTTCACAAATATGGCGGAGCTTGATATCATGGAGGAGCGTTTAGTGCAGCTTGTGGCTTTGGAGAAAGACCGTTTCATTCCTAACTTTCATCAGCAAGTTCATAAGGCATGGGATAAGGCATGGCATGATCGAAATATTCACCAAAATTCCTTTGTGGAGGGTGACTTAGTGCTACTTTACGATAGCCAGTTTGCGAAACACCCAGGGAAGTTTTGACAACACTGGCCTGGGCCCTATACAGTTAAAGAAATCACGGATGGCGGAGCCATTCGGTTAGCTACCTTGCGCAGCGATATGCTACCCGGCTACATCAATTACAGTCGGATCAAACCATATCAAATCAAATGACTATATGGGAAGAGTAGCTGGGATAAGGCATGACATGATCAAAATATTCACCAAAATTCCTTTGTGGAGGGTGACTTAGTGCTAATTTACGATAGCCAGTTTGCAAAACACCCAGGGAATTTTTGACAGCACTAGCCTGGGCCCTATACAGTTAAAGAAATCACGGATGGCGGAGCCATTCGGTTAGCTACCTTGTGCAGGGATATGCTACCCGGCTACATCAATTACAGTCGAATCAAACCATATCAAATCAAATGACTATATGGGAAGAGTAGCTGTATTATACCCACCAAGGAAGGTAAGCCCAACAGGTACCATGCTACGCGTAGAAGGCAACCATAGGATTGGAAGCCTGGAGGGGTGCGCCGAGGGTGCAGAAATAAACTTAGAATGCAGTAGGGGTGTTGGCCGCAATAACATATGTTGAGTGTACAGGAGATGCGTTGGGAGCATAGGAGGTATGCTAAAAGCATAGGGGTGCATTGGGAGCGCACCATGGGTGCAAAAGTTAACCATTGGAATAGTCAAATTGGGTAAAAATAAAAATTTACTGTTGGAAGGAGCAGGAAACTAGCATTTAATGAGGCGATTTTGGGAGACTTTTGACCGTTCACATGATGGTAAGTTATGGATAAATTTTACTTGACCGTTGGTTGCTCGTAAGGGTTATAAAAGGAGCAGGATAGATCAAACAAGGGTTTCGTATCGCTTGAATACCTTGTAATTGGCATGTTTGTCCTTGACGAATTTGTGCTGTAAGAATTTCTATGCCTATAGCATCCCTTTCATGTCTGAGCAATCTAATCCCTCTGACAGTAGCCACCCAGGGTTGGGATTCATTTTTCGTGCCATAATGACGACCACTAATGCTGTTGAACCCTCAGAACCAGTGACCTCGATGGAACAAGGAATCGAGGAAGTGGTGGAGATTGAGTCCGAGGCCAAAGAGGCCCTCTCCATGCTAAGCCCAACCATGAGGAAAGGAAAGGAAAAATCACAGGGCTCAAGGAAACCCCCGAAACCTGTGAAATGGGCTAGAGGGAAGCCTCGTACTTCCCCAAGAAACATAAAATCCCCACGAGCGATGCCCCAAGCGCGTGTTTCTCAGGAAGAGGTCCATACCACCGAATTGATCAACTGGTTACCTCCCTTCGTTTGGCCGCGCAGGCCCTCGACACACATGTCGAAGAACCTCAAAAGCCTGATCACCTACTTGTATATGCCACTGACCCCGGGAGAGGTCCCCATCATTGGCAAACCTTTTGGAAGGCTCCATAGATGAAATTTTACAATCACAACTTGGCCAATTTGGAGGCATTCCCTGAGTTGACACCTGAGTTATACCTTGACAGAGTTCAGGAAGAAGATGGGATCAATATTTTCCCCAAGCACTGGGTGTGTGGATTGGCTGGGTCCGGGTTCCTGAACCAGCTAAGGATGCCACACTTCAGTCACTAGAACATCACGGACCATATGGCACGAAAATTTCTCACCATGATTCATGATGGTTGCCTATGGATCTAGTACATAATCCCCATTGATGCTGCGCTTGTTCATCGAATTACTGGTCTTCCCATGAACAAACCAAACCCTCTAGAGTGCATTGGCAAAAATTATGAGGAGGAGACTGCTGAATACGTGTGCAAAACCTACCATGTGGAGTGAAATACTCAAGGCTTCATAATCAAATCCATCAACGACCAAGGTACGTAGTTTGGTACCATGTTTTTGGCATGCAAGATGATGAGAAAATTCCAGGTCGCCTCTGTCCTTGCATACGTAAATTCGTTAGTAGGCCAATGCAGGAAAGGGGCATGCTTCAACTAGGCCCAATACTTGTGCGATGAGTTTCTAGCTAATGAATGAGAATCCCGGGAGTAGGGATGTGCCTTTCGTTATTCCTAGTTGTTGCTTCTCATAGAGTTGGTCACCTGGGAAGCCCCTATGGAATCAGTCCTCCCTGAGCTCACCCAAGACATGAGGGGCTCGTTATGCCAACTTATTTGACTCCAAGGATGCGGAGTGCATCAAGGACAACCAAGTCTTCTGGGTCCTCTTCCAGAGGAGCTTGGCATCAGCCATAAATTCCTAACCGCGCTTGTCACCCGTAGTATATGACAGATACAAGAGCATTGCATCCTTCTAGGTAACTGTGCACAATGTGCAAATTCGAGGCCACAAGGATTCTGCGTGGACTTCGCTCCCTTATATGGTTGCAGATGAAGAAATTGACAATGTAATTGCACTATGGCCTCCTCACTGGAAGCTTGGCTTCACAACAGGTGCGAAGAGCTCCAAAGGCACAAGCACAACGCAAGTAATCCCGCCTGTCATCACCAAGGATATCGGAGGACTGAGCAAGGGCATGCGGAAGGGTGCTAGAGCTACACCACAGAAAGTTTCACAACATGGTAAAAGTACAGGAAAGGGAACAGATGTATCAACACAAAAGGATTCACAGTAGAAATAGCCCACTGAGAAGGACGTAGAATCAGAGACCCAGATATATTCCCCGCCAGACTTAGGTATAAGAGTATTGAATGCAGGAGTAACTGCCTCCCCTCAAGGCACGAAGAAAACAAGTGAGTTTTTCAAACGAACATGAAATAAGTAGCTCTCTCAGCAGATGGAACGGGATGAGACAGTGACACTGACCGAAGGGGAACTTGAGCAAATTGCTGACACAGTCACTTTGGCCACGGAAGACAGATGGTTAGCCTTAGAAGAGAAGTAGAAGGCTGTGATCAACACACTCTAGGCTAAGCTCCACGCTCTGTAGCTGAAGAAAGAAATGTTGCAGATTAGTATGATTCAGGTGCGAACGCCCTTGGAAACCAACAGTTCCACACTAATTATAATGGAAAGCCGCCTCTGCCCCTTGCCTGGCACAACCCTTGTGATCAGTCCACCCGAACAGGGAATGCAAGTCCAGGCCTATACAGAGGTACAAATGGACTTAGCTAGGCTACCACATGAGGCCTTGCAGGTTCTCCACACCTCCTTGTTTTAGGAAATTCAGCATCGGGACCTACAAGTTCACCAACAGCTCAGTGTAGTTGAGCATACCATCGGGGAAAATAACGTTGAAGTGTCATAGGCAAAGGCTACCTGTACCCTCGCCACTACACAACAAACGAAGCTAGAACACTTAATTCACCAATTATGTGCAGATTTTACAGAAGAAATCTTGGCCACAACCACCCCTTAGGCTAAGATTAAAGGGTTGGTCACAGCATTGAAGGCCTCCAGGATGGAAGTTTAGGTGGTCAAAACACAGATGGAGCAGTAGATCGCAAATTTGCAGGCTAAGTTACAGCCCGAAACACCTCCAGAGGTACAGGCCCAACGAGCTGCATTGGTTACTGTGGCTACAAACGTCATTACAGGGTAGATCGCTCAGGGTGCCCAATTACTAGAAATAGCCATGCAGCGATGGACCAAAGTCTAGTGCAACCTAATCCTGCGAGAAATAAACTAGGACCTGAGGCAGAAGGAAGAAGTGTTCGAGAAGCTAGAAGCCACCCTACCCACTTTAGTTCCTGCTCAGTGCTTGCCATGGCTGCGAACCAACCACGCCCTCCAAAATAATATTGATGAACTCTGGCATAAGAAGAAGGTTCTCGGTGACTTCCTGAAGCCTTAGGCTACCGAAGCCCTTAAGCTCTCGCAAGATGTTGATGTTGCTATTAAGTAGCTAAACCAAAATCTGGAGAGTGTCACCGCTGCGACAGAAGTCCTGACTTCGCAGAAGTTGGTAGACATTGCACAAAATGTTGCTGCTCAGACTGAAGGTATGCTGCCCCCATTGGCCGAAGCGGTCACACTGCTGTAGGCGCATGTGGAGACCCCACCATCACAGTGACTTGGGATGAGTCACAAGGTTATGTTGGGGGACTATTGGAGCAGGGTCTCCTAAAGCTACGAATTTTGTCCATTGTTGTATATTTTTGGTATTATTTAGTCTAACACAGGGGTTTTGGGGTGGGTCAAAGCCCCGAATGCATTGTAATGGGTCAAGGGTAGACCAAGAGTCCGCAAACCATGGGTTGCGGACCATTGGATGCGTAGGCTAAATCGATATAAATAGATGAACCTTTTTGAGTCTTATAGTAGGAAATAATTGAGATTGATGCTAAGCACAAATTTTTAGATCTGTTTTTGAGTTGTTGGGTAAGGACTCCTACTGGCTATGTGCACGGAGATCCTCAGTCCTGCTGTGTGTGGACCCTGCTGGCTATGTGCGCAGGTGGTATTTTGGGATGTAAGTGGAATTTGGTATTAATATATATATGCGAAGTACTGTTGGATATCTGATGCTATCTGGATCTATTTTGTTATAATTGATGCGAACCTGGGCTATATGATTAAGTTGGAAAAGTATCCGTTTAATAGCTGTGAACGGTGAAAGTATCTATGTTTCTGGTATATGTATCTGTGATCTATTAATTACTACGATTATAGTGTTCTGTGCTGATGTATTGGTATTACACATGTGGATGCGAAGGTATTTACCAGATCCGTGCATGATAATAACTCTGTTATACTACATAAGCCTAAAAATAGATCTTTTTAGTGTGAACTTCATAGGCTGGGAACGAAGACTTGCTTGAATTACCTACTCTCTCTCAGGGTGTGGAAACCTGGTTCCAGCACCCTCCCATACTGCTTCGTGTGAGACTTTGGCCTACGCAAGCAGGTCACTTCCGAAAGGGCCAGTAGTATAGGGGTTTGTTGGAAAACATTAACTTCCAAACCTAGGTTAGGACCCCTCGAGCCAACAATGATGATGTCTATTGGCCATGGATATGAAAAGAGTAGTAAGGACCTAGGTAACTAACCAATGATCAAATTTTTATTTGAAAACCTATTGAAACTATAAAAATTTTCCCTACGATCCTATCAACAATATGAAAGAGAATAAGTTGATCACTAGTGACTAACAGAACTGATAGACACTAAAATATTGGTAAAAAATTCCCTCTTTCACATTTAAGGGTATTTGGTTGTGATCCACATGTACATGATCCAAAGGAGAAAAGAGCCAAGTTGGATAGTAAATCTGAAAGGTGCATCTTTATTGGGTATATAGATGGTTTAAAAGGTTATAAGATTTGGAACCCGGAAACAACGAAGGTTGTGTATAGCTAAGATGTGGTGTCTAGAGAGGTGAAAGATGTTATTAAACATGAAGTCCTACAAAAGGAACCTGAGAAGATAGAGTTTTAGCTAAAGAATAAAGGATTAGACTCTACAGCCGAACAAGATTCATAAGAGGAAGAGCCACAAACTTTAGCTTTGATAAGATCAATTCGAGAAATAAGGCAACCATAAAGATATAGTCCATCTACTTTTTGTTCAAATTTTTCTTTATCTATAACTGTTGATGATCCCAGAACTGAGGCAGTGGATTCAAAGGATGGGAAACTTTGGAAAGATACCATGGTTGATGAAATGACATCCTTGCACAAAAATGAGACTTGGGATCTGGTGGAGTTGTCAGCTGGAAAGAAACCCATTGGTAAGAAATGGGTGTTTAGAAGAAGATGAATGTAGAAGTCAAGGTGGAGAAAAATAAATCACGACTGGTAGCAAAAGGTTATTCCCAGGTGTGTGGAATTTATTTTGGTGATATTTTTTCTCCTGTTGCCAAGTTAAATTCTATTAGATTACTTTTATCTGTTGCTGCTGCTTTTGATTTTGAGGTAGAACAAATAGATGTGAAGATAACATTTCTTCACTGGGATCTAGAAGAAGAGATATACATGAAGCAACCTAAAGGTTTTGCAGTGAAGGGCCAGAAAAAACTTGTATGTAGATTAAAACAATCTTTGCATGAGTTTAAACAGTCACCAAGGATGTGGTATCATAAATTTGATACATATATATGGGAACTTGGCTTCACTAGAAGAAAAGCAGATCATTGTGTGTATTTAAAATTAATTGATGACTGTGTTATTTATTTGGTCTTATATGTGGATGATATGTTGCTGGTTGGAAATGAAAAAGAAATTATGCATTATTTGAAGACCCAATTGTCCAAATTCGACATGAAGGATCTTGGTGCTACAACCTATATTTTGGGAATGGAAATTAAATGAGATCGAACAAAGAGGAAGATATGGTTAAACCAATGGAAGTATGCTGAGACAATATTGCAACAATTTAATATGTAGGATAGTAAACCAGTGAAGGTTCCTATTCATATAGGTGTAATGTTATCTGTTGAACAATGTCCCAAGATACAAGAAGAGGAAGATGACATGTCTCATGTTCCATATGCAAGTTCAGTAGGTAGCATGATGTATTCAATGGTTTGTAATAGACTAGACATTGCACATGCAGTGGGAGTATTGAGTGGGTTTATGTCAAAACCATGAAAAGAACATTGGACAACAGTGAAGCAGGTTTTTAGATATTTGTGTGGCACTAATGATTATGGTTTGTGCTACCAACAAAGACTATGATTGGATAGAGTTTTGGACATCCATGGCTTTGTTGATGAAAACTGGGCTGGCGATCTAGATCAGAGAATATCTACAAGTGGGTATGTGTTTAACCTATTTTGAGGTTCAAATAGTTGGATGAGCAAAAGAAATCACTAGCGGCTCTTTCAAATACATAGAAACAATACATGGAAACCACTATTGGCTTGAGGGTTCCTAACCTAGGTTCAAAGTGTTCTATGCAACCAACAAAACCTTCCAAATATTGGCCCTTTTGGCAGTGATATGCTTGTGTAGACCAAAGTCTCACCTGAAGTAGTATGGGGGGGTGTTAGAACCAGTTTTTCGCACCTTGAGAGAGTGTATGATGTGGACCTTATGTTGGAAATACTGAGAGGAGGGGGGGAGTGAATCAATATTTATTATCAATTAATCCTTTTAAATATTTTTAGAGCATTAATTAATGTTCAATTATTCATGATGTCTATCTAGTAAAAAAAGTAAAAGATAGAACACAACAAGAACACAAATTTTAGGTGGAAAACCCCCTCCAGGTCAAAATCCACTGAACACTTTTCTAATAAATTCTTTAATCTTCAGCCCCGACTGAAATGAAAGGTACAAATTCCTATAATTCTATAAACAAATTCTTCTCCAAATCCCACTAGAAGGATGCCCTAATGCCTTGGTTTCTTCAGTATTCAACTAAATGGATGCCCCGACATCATAGACCGACCTACCACCATGAAGAGTTCACAGGCTCCAAGTTGTAGGTGACTTCATGCACCAACGTAGCACCTCCATGCCACCCTATAATTATCAGAAATAATACAAGAGTGTGGAATCCCATACCAGGGACATTGATCCACGATATAATAATATTCAAAATGATTTTCTTGAACTATCCCAATCACCCAATCACACTATGACCTGTAACCAAAGCATAACATTATCCAAAAAATACACTTATACCTCCTGTTATCACTCAGAATAAAGTGAAACATCATTTTACATAGTATTAGAGGTTCATTTGTCAAAGGTATGGTCATAGAGTTCATTTGTCATTAGTGGGTAAAGGAAAAAAATGATTTTTTCATATTAACCTATCCTAAGGTCCAAACCCACCCCCATTCAAGTCACATCATGTCCCATCAGTCATCATTTGCTAACATATTTCATTTTCCAAGTTTTGGAATTCGAAAAGGTCACTTTAGCCAAGATCTCTTGTTTTTGTAGCAAATTACACAGTAGAAAGGCGGTTTTTGCTACAAAACTGCTAATACTTTCATAGCGAAACTGCTTGGAATTAACTAACTACGCTACAAAAAGAGGTTTTTTTGTTTGTCTTTTCAAATTTGGTGAAAGGTGTTAGTCAATTATTAGAAGTGTTAGGGTGGATGTCATTCGAGTTAGTTAGGGTTAAATCAAGGTATAATGGTCATGGCTGAGGTCGTTATTACTATTTTTAGCATGTATGATTCATGATTAAGCCATGTCCTATCATCGAAAATTTAAAACATTACCCAATTGAGTCATTTTTCATTCTCCACTTCATCTTTGCATGCTATTGAAGTCTAGAGATCTATTTCACCAAGCCAAGATGGTTGCTGGCATTTTCAAAAGGTGCAGGTGTCACTGATCAAGCGAGGAAGAGAAGGTATTAAATCATCATGGATGTAAATAGGAAGACCAAGAAAGGTGTCCACTGCCTCAGATATGAGCCATCAAACATGAATTTGATTAATGAAGACCCAATTGCCTTAGAAGTTTTCAGAATAACAAGGTGTTTGTAGTTTTTCCAAAGATTGCAAGGGTTCCATGTGCAGGTTTCTAAGGAGTTTTCTATCAGTTTCAATGGGACAGCTTCAAAGGTGGGAATGTTGAACCTCACTATAACACCAAAGACCATTGCAATAGAAACAGGAATCCTTAGAAGAGGAGAAAAATGGTTCAAAGGCTTCAAGTTCACCATGCAGGATGGTAAGGAATTTATCAAGCTAAAGAATAGTTAGATTTATCTAACAAATTCCATCCCAAGGAGCTACATGAAAGACAACTTCTCAAAGTTGCTGCTAATCATTCAGAAGTACTACACTTGTGAAGGGAGGTATCATATGGTTTATTCTTACCACCTCAGGCTTCTGCTACATTTTTTTGGTAATAGGTCTCTTGATTTACCTTTTTACTTATACAGAAGTTTAGCTAAAATGTCAGACAAAGTTCAAGCTAAATTTGAAGGAAATGAAACCTCACTCTTTCATCATGGTTTAATCAAGTTGTTGGTATTAGAAGAATTAAAGAGATTAGGCAGAGACTTGTCATCTTTTCTGTTCATCAGTGGTTTTGAAATAGATGCCATCACTCCTAAAAGAACTCCTAAACATAGAGATATCCCATCATATTCAATGGAAAAACAAATTAAGCCAGTGATTATGGAGACAGAGCCATTGCAGAAAGCTGACACACCCAAAGTTACACCTACAAAACAAAAGCCAACAGTGAGAAAACATGGTAGCAAGAGGGTTACAAGAAGCCAAACAATGACTAAGGGTAACTTAGAAGACATTCTTCATGCTATTGATATTGAAGAGACTCCCATAGTCCAAGCTGAAGATATAGATGAGGGAGGAAAGAAGCTCAATAAATCCAAAACAACTAAGAAGTTAGAGTTTGAAAGTGAATATGCAAGATTCATGTTTCAGGATAGGAAACTAATGACAAGACATGCCAGAGAGGTCTTGGAAAGTAGAAAAGAAGCTCAGAAGGTCACTAAAACTATCGAGCCACCACCAAGCATCATTGACCTCTCATCACCTGCAAAAGAAGATCTATTCATCAAGCAAAAGAAGGGCAAAGAGAAAATCATTGAAAAAATAAAGATTGAAGTCCTTAAGGAGTAGTTGAAGCTGGAAAATAATGAAATATCAGTTTTAAAGAAAGATGAAAGGAAGCACAAGGTTCAGAAAGTACAGTTTGAAAAAATGAAAGAGATTTGGGAGGATCAAGTCACAAGTGTCTCTTAGACTGTGGACAACACAGAAAAACTAATCAAATGGAATAAGCCATTGTGAGGAGAGGTGAAATATATCAGAAAAATGAACCTGCACTTATAGTATAAGAATAAGACACTGAAGGACCAATTCAAAGACCTTCAAGAGCAATTAGAATTGATTCATGAAGAGCTGGAGAAAAAAGGCTTAAAGATGACTGTGGTTGTGGAGCCCATAGCTCAACTGATCATTAATGAAGATGAAACAACACAGGGGTATTAAGTTGAGATTGATTATCTTTTAGAAGGTTCATGGCTTGCTGAAGACCAAGTTTTTGCAGTTGGAGGTAAATTTTTTGGGACAGTGCTGAAATCTAGAAATTCTACAGTTTGACACAATTTCGTAGCGTTTCCTAGGCTTAAAGCCGGGAAAACTCTACGAAAATTTTTGTAGCAGCCTATTTGCTTCCAAAATCACTTTTCGAAGTTTTTAAGGAGGGAATTTAATGGTGGTGAGGTGTCATGTCTTGGTTGACACCATGGAACAACAAAATAGAAAAAATTATGGGTGCTAAAGCTATTTTTTGGATGCTACTAAAGCTCACTATGAAACTGTCTTATTTTCGTAGCAAGCTATTTTTTAATGTTTTGGAGCAGATTAATGACAAATTTGGATAGCTAGACTCCTCAAACATGTCAAGGGACCTTAATAGAAAATATTTATCACTTGAAAGAAGTGTTGTTAAGATAGGTCATCAGCTAAAGCTCTTGTTGAAGATAAAGGTCATGCATTCCTGAAAAATAGGGTTTTGTTCCACATGTCTAGGAGGGATTTTAATATGAAAAGTGGTGATGAACTATGTCATAGCCTATTTGAGCATGTGATGCTTATTTGTAACTGATATGTAATTGTTTTACAAAGATAAGGTAGAATATGTAATAAATAAGACTTAGACTCCTATTAGGATAGGTCTTATTTAAGGTACAACTGTCAATTTCTTGTTAGAAGACACGTTTTTCCGTTATGTGTTGTGTTATAGGAAGAATTCGATGAATATAGCCATCAGGTAGATCATCCTTGCTGTAAGAATGTCTATTTAAACGAAAATCATCGAAGTAGTAAAGGGTTGGAGATTTTTTCCACCAAAATGTTGCTTTATGTATTTTGACTTATATCAGTAATACAAAGGAATTTCTTCTTGACAGACCTGAGATTATCATGGGGTTTTTAATGTTTTTACCATTTGTAGTAGATTTCATCCCTATTACTCATAATTCATATGTTTATGTTATAGCTTCCTTTAGTGATGGAATGACTGTGTTGCTCTATGTTCTATGTGTGGTTTGTCTTTGTTAAAACCCTTATCTGCTTAGCTTCCATGTCAAGAAACCTTGCCACTAAAAATACTGATTGTTGACTCCATAAGCCCAATGATCTCAAGCCTCTTTTCTTTCAATATGCAATCATAAAACAAGATACAAATTATATAGAGTTAGCCATCTATCTTTATCATTAACCAATATCATAAATTTCCTGTGAGAGAGCCCTCTCAGACTAAAGAGACTAAGCTTCAGTCAAAAGCTGGTTTGAAACAATTACATAGAGTTGTCTGATCAACAGCCAATCAAGTCCAATTTTGTGATAACACCTCCCAACAATGCCTCTCCAATTCTAGGAAGATTGACTCTTATACAATAATGACTCTTTTACAATTTTACAATGATGATTTTTACAATACTCATTTTTTACACAACCTGATACTTGACTTGACACAACTTCTTTGAACACTAACAACTACTGAGGTATTGTTGTGCTTGATTAAAGTAATGGTACTTCAGCATTGTATTGTCCTACTAGTATGTGTCTGAGTTGTCCTATTGTTTCCTCCTTCCTGCACATGCATTAATTAACAAGGCCCAAACCAATAAACAAACAAAATACTTACACTTTTCTGCAAACCATATGTCAGAGAAATATTAAAAATTCAAATGTAAATACATTCAAAATTTATGAACAAAATCTAATCAAACATACATACAAAATACTTACACAGTCTTGCAAACAAACATGTCAGAATAAAATTCAAATTAAGGTTCAAACACTAATCATACATAAATTGTTGTAGCAGACTTTCCCTTGATTGTTGATGTGTTGTCCTTACTACAGTGATCCTTGAATGTATATTTTTTCATGCCTAGTAGAAGCTCAATATTGAATATGTTGTGTCTATTTAAATTTGGGTCTCCAAGATCTAAAATTGTGCCCTCTAGTATCCCTCTGTGTCCTCTTTCCAACCCCATAGGTGTGATCAATATTGGATTCTTCAAGTAATAATTATGCCCAATCTCCTACGATGACCTGATTATAGACTAGTTCAATAGAGTGAACTTATACAAAGTGCCATGTGTCACTTTTCAACCTTCGGTCCTGAAAATGATACCCAAAAAGTTACAAAAGGATATGATAATTCCACGATAACCTATTTTAAGTAGCGAAATCCTTGCATCAGGAAGATATGAGGGTCAAAATTTATATAAATTCTTAGGTTGAGAGGGTCTTCGACAAGTGAACGTTAGAGGGATTTTAGGAGTTTAAAAAATTATTAATTATTGACTATTAAATGACCAAAACCAATGATTAGTGTCATGCCACAACCCCATGGGGTTTTATCCCAGCAACTAGCATTACTAACTTCAAACACGAATACCTCTCAACCGTGAAGAATTATGTGGTGTGCCATATATCAACAAAAAAATATCGAAAAGTAGAAACCATCCAAAATATTCTTAACTCGGAATAGAGTAAGTTTTCAAGTCAAAATTCTCATGCAAGATCAAGGTAACCCCTGGTGCTGCTTGGGTTGACATGAAGGACAACCAATGACCAACAATCTCCCACTTTTTCATTGATGGAAACACAAGTACTCTCCTTGTGATCATGACATCTCTTCCTGCAACATTCTCTCCCCCTTTGTCATCAATGGCAAAGGGTAACTCACCCTTACAAACATCATCCTGCTGACCTGTACACACCTCAAATCCCGTTTTTTTACTTAGTTATATAAGAGAAAGAGTCTAATGAGAACATAGGAGAATCCCAAGCTTTAGGCGAAGATAGTCAAATGCTTCACGAGGTAATGGTTTGGTAAATATGTCAGAAATTTCTTCCTTTGTGCCAAAATATTCAAGCTTGATATTATTTTTGGTTACCTACACTGTAACGAAATGATATTTGGTCAAAGTTTTATTTGTTTTGGAATATAAATTTTTTGTTGATCAATGGTTTTCATTGATGTTAACCCAAGAAGCACCAGGATCTACCCCGATCTTGCATGGGAATTTTGACTTGAAAAATTACTCTATTCTGATTCAAGGATATTTTGGATTATTTCTACTTGTCGATAGGTTTCCATTGATATATGGAACACCACGTAATTCTTCGAGGTTTGAGAGATATTCATGTTTGAAGTTAGTAACCCCAGTTAGTGGGATAAACCCCATGGGGTTGTGGCATGACACTAATAATTGGTTGTGGTCATTGAATACTTAATAATTACAAATTTTTTAAACTCATAAAGTCCCTCCAACTTTCACTTGTTGAAGACCCTCTCAACATAATTTTTATATAAATTGTGAACCTCATATCCTCCTTATGCAAGGATTTTTCTACTTAAAACAGGTCATTGTGGCATTATCGCTATAATTTTTTTCTGCAAAGCTTCGAATATTGAAAAAAAACCCATTTGATCTGAAAACCCAATGATGTGTGTGACCAAATTTTAGAAATTCGTTCGCTATATTTTCAGAGCTATGATCTGAGGAAGTGAGGGTTTTTGTAGGCCCCAAAATTTCATGTTAAACAGGTGACCTTGGGAAAAACGTCATAAATTTCTCTCTGAGAATTAGATTCAAATTTTGTAAAAAGTGACAAAATGAGGACAGACTGTAGTTTTTGGGGTATCATTTTTAGGACCAAAGGTTGAAATAGTGACATGTTGCAATTTGTACAAGTTCGATCTACTAAACCAGTATATAATTAGGTTATCGTAGGAGATTGGGAATAAATATTTCTTGAAGAATCCAATATTAAGAAGACATTTTGGTCTGGAAAGAGGACTCAAAAGGCTACCACAGGGTGAAATTTCAAACCTTGGGGATCTGAAATTACATAGATATAGTAGATTCAATATAGAGTTTCTAGAAGGCATGAAAAAATATGCATTGAAGGATCACTTTTGTAAGGACATCACATCAACAGTCAAGGGAAAGTCTGCTACAATAAGGTATGTATGATTAGTGTTCAAATTTTAATTTGAATATCATCTCTGACATGTGTTTTTTTAGGACAATTTAAGTATTTTGTCTGTTCATTTGATTGGGTTTTGTTCATAAATGTTGAATGTATTTACATTTGAATTTTGAATACTTCTCTGACAGATGGTTTGTAGGACAGTGTAAGTATTTTGTTTGTATATTGGTTTGTGTATTTTTCATTAATGCATGTGCAAGAAGGAGGACACAGTCATGATAACTCAGAAACATACTAGAAGGACAATTCAACGCCAAAGTACCATTACTTGAAGGAAGCAAAACAATACCTCATTAACTGCTAGTGTTCAAAGAAGCAGTGTCAAGTCAAGTATCAGGTCATGTCAAAAGTCAGTATTGTAAAAATCATCATTGTTAAATTGTAAAAGATTCATTATTGTAAAAGAGTTAATCTGCATAGAGTTGGAGAGGCATTGTTGGGAGGTGTTAGTGTCATTGTTGGATAATGTTATGGTTGGGTTGTAGGTCATAAAGTGATTGGGTGATTGGTCTAGTTTAAGAGAATAATTGGGAATAATATTGTATCGTGGATCAATGTACCTGGTACTGGAGTCCACACTCTTGTCTTATTTCTGATCATTATAGGGTTGCAAGGAGGTGTTAGGTTGGTGCATGAAGTCGCCTACATGTTGGAACTTGTGAACACTTCAGGGTGGTAAGTCAGTCTACGATGTTGGGGCATCCATTCAATTGATTATTGAAGAAACCAGAGCATTAGGGAATCATTCCAGTGGGAGTTAGAGAAGAATTCTTTTCTATAATTCTAGGAATTTGTACCTTTAATTTCAGCTGGGGCTGAAGATTAAAGAATTTATTAGAAAATCATTCGATGGTTTTTGACCCTGAGGGGGTTTTCTACCTAAAATTTATGTGCCTATTGTTTTCTATTGTTTACTATTGTTACTGGATAAACATCAAGAATAATTGAAGATTAAGTAATTCACTGAAAATATTTAAAAGTGCTAATTGATAAGAAATATAGATTCACGCCCCCTCCCCCCTTAATATTTCCAACAACTGGAATCAAAGCTTGCTTCATTCAATATCAGTATAAAACCTGGAAGGAGATCATGGAGTATAGTAAGAATATATTTCCTCTATTCAATGGAAATAACTACGCACTTTGGAGTGGAATAATGTAGGTTCATTTGTTGGCGCAAGGATACAAAGTATGGGAAATCATTGAAAAAGGCTTTACAATGACCTAGGATGAACAAGGTAAGAACAATATGTATATGATGCAAAGGCTAAATATCTCATTATTAGTGGGCTTATAGAATCTGTATATCATAAGGTACTGAGTTTAAAAACTGTTAAAGAAGTATGGGGCAAGCTTGAGAATATATATGCAGGTGACTCAAACGTGAAAGAAGCAAAGCTTCAAATTTAGAGGGAAAAAATTGAGCAACTCAAAATGAAGGAATATGAAAATATTGATGCATACTTACAACGTGTTGATGAAATAAAAAATGGATTGGAAGGTTTTGGAGACCCTATCAACATGAAAATTGTTGTCTGAAAGATCCTTAGAACCTTACTGGAAAGATTCAATCCAAAGGTATTTGTCTTGGAATATAGTTTGTATCTAACCAATCTCAGCAAACATGAATTACATGGAGTGCATACGACATATGAAATAAGGATTGAAGGATCGGACAACACATGTCACCTAGAAACAATTTTCTCCGCATCCAACAAAACTAGTAAGGACAAGCATACTGCAAAAGTGAAAAATTGTAGTTGTAAGGAAGAAGAAAATGAAGAACATGAAGAAGAATTTTCAGATAAAGCATTTTCCTACACACAAAAAATGAGAACAGGTACGGGGAAATTAAAAGGAAAACTTCCATTGATATGTTTCAATTGTGGTGAGGTAGGGAATTTGGCAGCAAAGTGTCCTCACAAATGGTTTTTACGAAAGAAAAGAAAGGTATGAGGAAGTTCAACAAGCAAGGCAAGAAGAAATGGTTCAAGAAGAGTTTCTTCTCCAAAGAAGAAAACTCCTCATCTGATGAAGACAATGATAATGAAGAATAAATAAATGGAAGAGTGTTGTTTATGGCCAAGCATAATAAGAAAGAAGCATCTAATGAAGAAGGAGAAGAAAAAGAAGAGACAATTGATGTTGAATTTAAAAATGAAGTGATCAGGGTTATTAAAGAGCTAAAGGTTGAGAAGAAGCATGTCAACACTCTTGAAGACGAATTAAAGATAGAAAGGGAGCATGTCCTCAATCCTAAAATCAAGGTTGAAGAATAAAAACAATTTGAAGAATCTCTCATGGAAGAATTAAAGGAAAGAAATAAGGAAAGAGAAGCATTGGAAGCTGAAATAGTTTCTCTACGAAAGCAAGTAAAAAATGGAAAAACTCTTCAAAACTACACCAAAAACTCCAATGCATTAGAAGAAATCATCAACAATCAATGATCAAATGGTGACAAGACTGGTCTTGGCTAAAAATAAAAATATGAAAAGGAGCGAAGTCCTTCTATGGTAACAATAGAAGATGGATATAACAAGCAGGTAGATCTCCCAGCCAAATGAAGAGATCAAGACTCGTAGGAAGAACCATTGAAGACAATTCATCGAAGAAGATTTCCTCCCAGGTATCAACCTATCTTCTATTGATTTTTTTTCATGTGGAAGGTTTGGACATAGAGCTATAGAATTTCTTACGTATGTTTGGAATAAATACTGTTGGAAATACTGAGAGGTGGGTGAATTAGTATTTCTTTTCAATTGTTAATTTTACTAGTCAGATCACTTATATTTAGAACACAAAATTAACAATGATGGAATAGATACTTTTATTAATTTATTTTTTACAATAAGTAAAGTACAATAACGATATAGGGCTCCAACCCTAGATGAGGACTCCATTCTTCCAGGCTCCAAACTGTATTGTGACAAGCACTGAATTGGTTTTTCTAAGGCCCAAACCTTGTCATTTTGAGTCACCAACCTCTAGGGATCCAACCCTATCTCTGGTACAGGCTCCAACCTAGTTTAGTGAGGACTCCAATCCTTCCTATAGGGCTCCAACCCTATCTTCCAAGGCACCGACCTTGTTTCCATGAGGCTCCAACCCTCAACTCCACTTCATTAAAATATGTTTGGTTATTCTTCATGACTCCCAAAGTATTCTTCAACGAGCCCTGGCAATCTTCAGTTATCCTCTTAGTTAGTCTCCATGTCATGTCATCAAGGTAAACCTTGTCCTTCATACGGAGGTGTCTCCACTTCTCTTCATGGTACCCAAAAAAAATATCTTTGAGGTTACTTCATGATGACTAATGCATCACAGTCTTCAAAAATATCTTCAATAACACCTCAACATTGTGTTGGGTATGTATTATATTCTTTCCACGACTAGTCACGCGTGGGGGGGTCATGAAGGGGCGATAGCCCCCCCTGTATGTTGTGGCAGGGGTCAGGGTCAGGGCCTTGGGGAAAAAAATTTGGATGTTATTTTTTAGTGGGAAAACCTACCCATGGTTTTGTGCATGGGTTTGCACATGGTTTTGGGGCATGATGGTTTTCGGCCCCTAGAATTTTGTAGATCCGGTCAAGGGAACTATGGTTATGTTTTAATCTAGGGTTAATGGATTGGGGTTTATGTATGCTTCAGCATGTATATATATGTGTTGTAACACTAAAAGGAATATAATGAAAAATCAAGTTGGTCGTCCCGATTTGGGATCCAGGGGAAAATATTTGTATTTATTTGTTTTATGTTTTATGCTCTCGCTATTGTTTATTTTTTGTTTTTAATATTTGTTTGCAGATAATTTCTGTACAGGGTTAAAACCTACATTTGGTATCAGAGCTGTTTCAGCTTCAAGGGGATGCCTTTACTACTGAGGGTTTTTTTCTTGGGCCTGTGGTAGACCCTGTTCAGTGGGAGATCTGCGGGATCAATTCTTCCGGTGAAAGAAGATGGCGAGCAGTGGAAAGATAGAGATTGAGAAATTTAATGTTTAGAGTTTTGAGTTGTGGAAGCTCAAGATGGAGGATTTGCTAGTGGATAAATATTAGTGGATCATGGTAGATATGGGTACTAAACCAATGACAATGTCAGATGAAGACTGGAAGAAGATGGATCGAAAGACAAAGATCATAATATGGTTGTGTGTCTCAGATTCACTATTGTTGAATGTATCTGGGGAAGCTACGATGAAGACCTTGTGGAACAAGCTAGGGAATTTGTACCAATCTAAGTCTCTAGTGAATAAATTTTTCCTGTGGAAAAATATGTATAACCTGAGGATGAAGGATGGAGACTCGGTGACAGAGCATCTGAATGCCTTGAATACTATGGTAAGTCAATTTTCATCTGTTGATATTAAAATCTCAAATGAAGATAAGTGCATAAGTTTTTTGTGTTCTCTACCAGACTCATGGGAAAGTCTGGTTATTTCAATAGATAGCAATACGACTACCTTGAATTTTGATGACATTGTCTCAGTCTTGCTGTCGAAGGAAATGAGACAGAGAAATATGGAGGGTCAAAATGGAGATGCCTTATCTGTACGAGGAAGGTCCCAGAACAGAAACAAGAATAAGGTTTCAAGTGGGAGATCTAAATCTAGAGGGAGATATAAATCTCGTGGAAAGTTTGTAAAGGTGTGCTGGAAATGCGGAAAGGAAGGGCACTACAAAAAGGACTGCAGATCTAAAGATCATGAGAAAGGAAAGGGATCTAATGATTCTTCTTCTGCAGAGGAAAAAACCACCTCGGATGAAGGTGGGGATGTTTATTTGGCTTCTTCTTCAAATACACATGTAGATCATGAGTCATGGTTGATTGAATTGGGTGCATCCTTTAACTTCACTCCTCATAGGGAGTGGTTTTGTGAGTATGAGAAATATGATGGTGGTGATGTCTTCTTAGGTGATGATAGGAAGGCCAAAATCATCAGATGTGGAAAATTCAAGCTGAAGCTACAAGGTGGAAGGATTAGAACACTTCCTAGTGTTCTGTACATTCCTGCATTGGCTAGAAATCTAATTTTTGTAAGCAAGATGGATGATGCAGGTGTAAAAACAGTGTTAGAGAAAGATGCCTGTAAGATGGTTCGGGGAGCACTGGTATTAATGCGGGGAGTTTGGATTGGAACACTGTACAAGCTTCAGGGCAACACTATTATTGATGGGTGCAACAGTTATGTGGTTCCAGAAAGTGGAGCGGAAAGCCTAGCGGTCTCTAGAGAAAATACCACGCTATGGCATCAAAGGCTTGGAAATATTGGAGAGAAGAGCCTTCAGATATTGCATGGAAATGGTATGGTAGAAGGTATGTCTATTAGCTCTCTGGATTTCGATTTCTGTGAAAATTGTGTATATGGGAAGAAGAATCAGGTGAGTTTTCCTTCTGGTGCTAAGAGGGAAAACAAGATATTAGAGCTTGTGCACAGTGATGTGTTTGGACCTGTGTCGGTTCCATCACTGGGTAGGTCTATGTACTATGTTTCATTCATAGATGACTTCTCAAGGAATACATGGATATATTTCTTGAGGAAGAATTCTGAAGTCTTTGACAAATTTAAAGAATTTAAGGCTTTGGTGGAAAACTAGACAGAGAAGAAGATAAAGGTACCCAGGACAGATAATGGTGGGGAGTTCTGCAAGAAGGAATTTGAATATTTATGTAAGAAGTGTGGTATAGCATGGAAGAAGACTAATCCATACACACCTCAGCAAAATGGAGTTGCAGAAAGAATGAACAGAACGCTGATGGAAAAGGCAAGAAGCATGCTCAGTGGTACCGAGTTAGGACAAGAATTCTGGGCAAAGGCAGTGGAGACTACATGTTACTTAGTTAACAGATCACCGTCATCAACGTTGGAGGATAAGACTCCATATGAGGTATGGACTAGTAAGAAACACTCTCTTTCACATCTGAGGGTATTTGGATGTGATGCATATGTACATGTTCCAAAGGAGAAAAGGATCAAGTTGGATAATAAATCTAAAAGGTGCATATTTATTGGAGATAAGGATGGTTTAAAGTGTTGAGATTCAACAAGATGATGAGCTTAGTGAAAAGAGTTGCCTTCACTAATTGGGCTCGCAGGATATTTTTGGCGCAAGTCTATTTTTAGACTATGTCTATTTTTAGACATGATGATCATATTTCAGAAGTTGCATGATGCTATTTGTGGATGGTTGGTCAAGTTGGAAAAATAGATGAAATTATATTTTTAGAATATTGGGTGAAGTCTATTTATATATCGTCAATCTAAAAATATATGCATGTCGATTATTATTAGCTCTTAATAATAATCAGGCTCTAAACAACAACTTATTCTCTTGGAGCACTTCAGTTCAGTGCACAGATGTGGCACATCAGCTGATAGAAGGAATTACGCTATTCCTGAGTTTACGGGCTAATGCATGGAGGACTGAATTATAACTAAGTGAGTTATGACACAATTGGAAGTAGTTATGGAGTTGTATTTAGTTTAACTCAGTTAGACTCAGTTGAGCTAGTTGTATCTAGTCTAACTGATTGATACACTAGTGAGAGTCGAGTGAATTAATTAGTTAATTAATTCACAAATAATAACTCATTAATCAACTGAACAATACAACAGTTAACTACAGTGCATGGAAGTTTCAGTGGAGACCAGTGGAGAGATAGGTGAAAGGGAAAGATAGACTATCTGTTGTGACTATAGTGATGCATTGATTGCATCACACACTCAGTGGAGATGCCAATGAGGATTACGCAGTCAAGGATGGATTAATTCAAATTCATTCATAGCTATTCTTCAGCAGAGATTGCACAATGGAGGTAGGCTAGCAGGTGGCATAGATTAGTGCATGGATTTGCAAGATTGGGCATGATTATTGTATGACGATTGTACTGTACTAAGAGCTTGTGATAAGATTTGTATGCTTGTATGAGATTGTCATATGATCTCCATGTTACATAATATATAGTTGGGGTTTTCAGCTTCAGGCTTTCTCCATTAAAAACTGTGTTTGTGCGATTGATTATTTTTGTTTATGCTTCACATGTGTGTGCAATTAAATTTTCCGCAAAAGATTAACAAGTGGAATAGATTCAATATCTTGCATAAAGTTAAATAGTGTGAGATTAGGTGGATCTTGGACATATGCATGCTTAGTGCATATAATTTCTACATAAAGGGTTACAAGATTTGGAACCTGGAAACAAGGAAGGTTGTGTATAGTCGAGATGTGGTGTTTAGAGAGGTGAAATATGTTGTTAAACATGAAGTCCTACCAAAGGAACCTGAGAAGATAGAGTTTGAGCTAAATAAGGATGAATCAGAATCTACAACAGAAGAAGACTCAGAAGAGGAAGAGTCACAAACTCCATTTGTGAGAAGATCAGCTCGGGAAAGAAGAAAACGATAAAGGTACAATCCATCAACTTTCTGTTCAAATTTTTCTTTAACTATAACCGATGATGATCCCATAACCGTCAGGGAGGCCGTAGATTCAAAGGATGGAAATCTCTGGAAGGAGGCCATGGTTGAAGAAATGACATCCTTGCATAAAAATGAGGCATGGGATTTGGTGGAGTTGCCGGATGGAAGGAAGCCCATCAGAAGCAAATGGGTGTTTAAGAAGAAGATGAATGTAGAAGGCAAGGTGGAGAAATATAAAGCTAGGTTGGTAGCAAAAGGTTATTCTCAGGTGCTGAGAATTTATTTTGGTGATATTTTTTCTCCTATTGCCAAAGTTACTTCTATTAGATTACTTTTATCTGTTGCTGCTGTATTTAATTTTGAGGTAGAACAGATGGATGTGAAGAAAACATTTCTTCACAGGGATATGGAAGAGGAGATCTACATGAAACAACCTAAAGGCTTTATGGTGAAGGGGAAGAAATAAGTGGTATGCAGGTTAAAGAAGTCTCTATATGGGTTAAAACAGTCACCAATGATGTGGTATAAAAAATTTGATACCTATATACGGGGACTTGGTTGCACCAGAAGCAAGGAGGATCACTATGTTTATTTTAAATTAATTGGTGACTGTGTTATTTATTTGGTCTTGTATTTTGATGATATGTTGTTGATTGGAAATGACAAAGAAATTATCCAAGATCTGAAGACCCAACTGTTCTCCAAATTCGACATGAAGGATCTTGGTGCTGCAAAATATATTTTGGGCATGGAAATTAAGAGAGACTGGGCAAAGAGGAAGCTCTGGTTAAACCAAAGGAAGGATGTCGAGACTATATTGGAGAGGTTCAATATGCAGGATAGTAAACCAGTGAATTTTCAGATTCCTGTAGGTACAAAGTTTTCTGTTGAACAGTGTCCCAAGACACAAGAACAAGAGGAGGATATGTCCCATGTTCCATATGAAAGTGTAGTGGGTAGCCTGATGTATGCAATGGTCTGTACTAGACAAGACATTGCACATGCAGTGGGAGTATTGAGCAGGTTTATGTTAAACCCAGGGAAGGAGCATTGGACAGCAGTGAAGTTGGTTTTCAGATATTTGCGTGGCACTAGTGATTATGGCTTGTGCTACCAAGGAAGACCAGGATTGGAAAGAGTGTTGGACATTTGTGGTTTTGTTGATATAGACCGGGCTGGATATCTAGACCAAAGAAGATCTACAAGTGGTTATGTGTTTAGCCTATTTTGAGGTGCAATCAGTTGGATGAGAAAAATACAGTCTATAGTGTCTCTTTCAACTATAGAGGTAGAATACATAGCAGCTACTCATGCAAGCAAAGAAGCAGTTTTGTTGCAGAGATTGTGTTCAAGTGTGGTTTTGGTGCAACAAGCTATAAGGATAGACTGTGATAGCCAAAGTGCAATGTTCTTGGCTAAGAACCTTGCTTATCATTCAAAGACAAAGCACATTGATGTTCAATATCACTTTGTGAGAGATATGGTTGAGGCTAAAAGGGTGTTGTTGGTAAAGGTGGACACTTTGAAGAATGTTGCAGATGCATTGACGAAGTCTGTGAGCACTCAGAAGTTCTCTTGGTGTAGAGAAACAATGGGTGTTGCAAAGTTGGGCTAATGAATAAGCTCTCCTGTGGCCTCCCGCGTAAAGAAAAAAACAAGTGGGATAATGTTGGGTATGTGTTATATTCTTTCCACGAATAGTCACGCACGAGGGGGGGGGGGGGGGGGGTCACAGGGGGGGTGATAGTCCCCCTTGTACATTGTGCAGAGCACAGTAGGGGGTTCATAGGGGGGGCAGCAATCACCTCGGGATTTTTTTTTTGGACCTTATTTTTCGGTGGGCGGATCCACCCATGGTTTTGTGCATGGGTTTGCACATGGTTTTGGGGCATGATGGTTTTCGACCCCTAGTATTTTGTAGATCTGGTCAAGGGAACTACGGTTATGTTCTAATCTAGGGTTAATGGATTGAGGTTTATGTATGCTTTGGCATGTATATATATGTGTTGTAACACTAAAAGGAATATAATGAAAAATCAAACTGGTCGTCCCGATTTTGGATCTAGGGGAAAATCTCTGTGTTTATCTGTTTTATGTTTTATGCTCTCACTATTGTTTATTTTCTATTTTTAAGATTCATTTGTAGATAATTTCTGTACAGGGTTAAAACCTACACATTTCTACTTCAGGGATGCTTCAATATGTCTTCAACAGTTCTCCAATGAAAAGCTCCAACAAATCTTCAATCAATTCTCCAAGCAATGCTTAAGAAGGCTACTTCTAGATTTGCTTCAATGTTGCTCCAGCGTCTACTACAAGAATATATTCAAACTGCCATCATCAAACTTTATTGTCCAAAGCTCCAAGTTCTATGTTGTTCAAGAGCATCAATTGATTCTTTTTCACTTAGTTTTGTGAACAATACGTCAATATTCAAGCCATTGCAATATGAGTTGAAGTTTGGTGACAAGTCACTAATCCTCCACAGGATGCTGTAGCATATATAATCCGAGTGAGAATTCTCCACACAGATCTGAAGTGTTAAGTCCAAGCACCTAAATGGTTTTCTGAGCTCTTGTAGCTAATTCAAATATGGAAACCCAAATAAGTTTGATATGCTAACCTTAATTTTGAAGTCTAAGCTTTATATCACGAGTTTCTATGGGATTTTTTTTATCACTGTTTTGATCCAAGCATATGTATTTATCATAGGTCCAAGAAGTATGGTAGCTTTTGAAGTTTTTGTGGCTCTCTGTATAGGTCTGAAGGTATTGCAATAGGTTTGAAGTCTTTTTCACGAGATCTAAAAAATACCGTCCCTCCTCAACAGAACTGTCACAAAGTTATTATAGCCCCTAACACATGTCCAAGTTCTCAGTCCTTTGATTGAGTCATAATACTTTATTCTGAGCCTTTGTTCCTGTCATACTTTTACTTTCTGAGTTGCTGTGTGAACTTAGATCGAGCTGTCTAGAATTTGATCACTATAATCAAGCACAGTCAGTGTAATCTTCAAGAATCTGAACAAAAATATCACTGAGAAACCCTTATAAAAAATTCCCTTGTCTCTTCCTTATTTTGTTCACGATTTGTGAACAATTTTTACTATTTTTTGTGTTGTTGACCGAGTTTAAAGGGTGAGAAAATGAATCTCGAACTGTATATAAATAGGATTCTTTGTAATGACAACCGAAAAGTTGTTGGAAATACTGAGAGGGGAGGGGTGAATTAGTATTACTTTCAATTAGAGCATTAGTTAATATTCAATTATTATCAGTGTTTGCACAATGATAGCAACAAACAAGAGGAACATAAATGCACATGGTTTTTAAGGTGGAAACCCACTTTGGGACAAAAACCACCTAATGATTTTCTAATAATTCTTTAATATTCAACTCCAATTGAAAATAAATCTCCAACTTCCTAGAATCTAGAAAATCATTCTTCTCCAGCTCCCACTAGATGGATGCTCCAACGCCCAATATTCTTTGGTAGTCAACTAAATGGATGCCCCAACACCTAATGAGCTACAATTCACCCTAGCACCACCCTACCGCCCTATAGAAGAATAAAAGAATAATGGACTCTTGTACGAGGGAAAATGATCCACTTTACAATGATATAGAATGATGCAGAAGAAGAAGATATACTAGACCATAACCCCAACCTTGACACAACCACCTAATGTTGATCCTAGACCTCCCAACACTACCTCTTCAACCCTTAGCAGATAGACACTAGTACAATTTTTACAATAATGTATTTACAATGACTTAGTACAATGATGCCTTTACAATGATTGTATGCAGTGCTGTCCACTTGAAGACTTCATATGATGAACTTCTTGCTACTGTTATGCACCTTGGTTGCTGCTCTTGTCATGCTACCCTTTGTTGCACCTTGCTTTTCTTTGCTGCCATAGAAATTATGGTCCTTTGCAACCATTGACAACACATGATCTAGCTCCACCAGATCCCATGCCTCATTTTTGTGCAAGGATACCATTTCATCAACCATGGACTCCTTCTAGAGTTTTCCATCCTCTGAATCTACTACCTCCCTGACAGTTCTGGGATCATCATCAGTTCTAGTTGTCTTCTTTCCTGAACTGATATTCTCACAGCTGGAGTTTGTGGCTCTTTCTCTTCTGAGTCTTCTTCTGTTGTAGAGTCTGATTCATCCTCCTTTAGCTTAAACTCTATCTTCTCAGGTTCCTTTGGTAGGACCTCATGTTTAACAACATATTTCACATCTCTAAACACCACATCTCGGCTATACACAACCTTCCTTTTTTCTGGGTTCCAAAGCTTGTAACCCTTTAAACCATCCTTATACCCAATAAATATGCACCTTTCAGATTTATTATCCAACTTGGTCCTTTTCTCCTTTGGAACATGTACATATGCATCACATCCAAATACCATCAGATGTGAAAGAGAGGGTTTCTTACCAATCCATACCTAATGTGGAGTCTTATCCTCCAACGCTGATGAAGGTGATCTGTTAACCAAGTAATATGCAGTCTCCACTATCTCTACCCAGAATTATTGTCCTAACCCGATACCACTGAGCATGCTTCTTTCCTTTTCCATCTATGTTCTGTTCATTCTTTTTGAAACTCCATTTTGTTGAGGTGTGTATGGAGTACTCTTCTGCCGTGCTATACCACACTTCTTACATAACTATTTAATTTCCTTCTTGCAGAACTCCCCACCATTATCTGTCCTCAACGCCTTTATCTTCTTCTTTGTCTAGTTTTCCACCAAAGCCTTAAATTATTTAAATATGTCAAAGACTTCAGATTTATTCCTCAAGAAATATATCCATGTATTCCTTGGGAAGTCATCTATGAATGAAACATAGTACATAGACTTACCCAGTGATGGAACCGACACAGGTCCAAACACATCACTGTGCATAAGCTCTAATATCTTCTTTGCCCTCTTAGCACCAGAAGGAAAAATCACCTGATTCTATTTCCCATATACATAATGTTCACAAAAATCGAAATCCAGAGAGATATTAGACATGCCTTCTACCATACTATTTCCATGCAGTATCCGAAGGCCCTTCTCTCCAATATGTCCAAGCCTTTGATTCTATAGCATGGTCTTTTCTCCAGAGACCGCTAGGCTTTCCACTCCACTTTAAGGAACCAAAGAAATGTTGCACCCATCAATAATAGTGCTTCCTTGAAGCTTGTATAGAGTTCCAATCTTAACTCCCCACATTAATACCAGTGCTCCCCGAACCATCTTACAGGCATCTTTCTTGAACACTGTTTTTACACCTGCATCATCCATCTTGCTTACGTAAATCAGATTTATGGCCAATGCAGGAATGTGCAGAACACTAGGAAGTGTTCTAATCCTTCCACCTTGTAACTTCATCTTGACTTTGCCACGTCTGATGATTATGGCCTTCCTATCATCACCTAAGAAGACATCACCACCATCATATTTCTCATACTCACAGAACCACTCCCTATGAGGAGTGAAGTGAAAGGATGCACCCGATTCAATCAGCCATGACTCATGCTCTACATGTGTATTTGAAGAAGAATCCAAATACACATACCTACCTTCATCCGAGGGGGTTTTTTCCTCTATAGAAGGAGAATCATTAGATCCCTTTCCTTTCACAGGATCATTAGATCTTCAGTCCTTCTTGTAGTGCCCTTCCTTTCCGCATTTCCAGCACACCTTTACAAACTTTCCAGCAGATTTAGATCTTCCTCGAGATTTAGATCTCCCACTCGAAACCTTATTCTTGTTTCCGTTATGGGACCTTCCTCATACAGATAAGGCATATCCATTCTGACCCTCCATATTTCTCCGTCTCATTTCCTTCGACAGCAAGGCTGAGACAATCACTTCAAAATTCAAGGTAGTTTTATTAATACCTATTGCAATAACCAGATTGTCCCACGAATTTGGTAGAGAAAACAACAAATTGATGTGCTTATCTTCATCTGAGAATTTAATATCAACAGATGATAGCTGGCTTACCATAGTATTGAAGGCGTTCAGATGCTCTGTCACCGAGTCTCCATCCTTCATCCTCAGGTTATAAAAATTTTTCTGCAAGAACAATCTATTCACTAGAGACTTAGATTGGTACAAAGTCCCTAACTTATCCTATAAGGTCTTTGACGTAGCTTCCCCAGATATATTCAACAATACTGAATCTGAGACACACAACCGTATTGTGCTCTTTGCCTTCCGATCTAGCTTCTTCCAGTCTTTATCTGACATTGCCATTGGTTTAGTACCTAGATCTACCGCAATCCACTTATCTTTATCCACCAGTAGATCCTCCATCTTGAGCTTCCAAAACTCAAAACTCTGACCATTAAATTTCTCGATCTCTATCTTCTCGCTGCTCGCCATCTTCTTTCTTTGAAATCGAGTCTGCAGATCTCTGCTGGCTTCGGGGGTCTACCTTAGGCCGATGCAAAAAAACCCTTAGCGAGCACATCCCCTTAAATATTTTGCTCTTATACCACTCTTGGTTTCTTCTTGGAAATTATCACCTGGGCAGATGAGTAAAAACAAAGGAAGCGCGGCAATAGCGAGGCATAAAACATAAAACAGATATACAAAGAGATTTTCCCCTAGATCCCAAATCAGGATGACCAGCTTGATTTTTTCATTATATTCCTTTTAGTATATATATATATATATATATATATATATATATATATATATATATATATATATATATATATATGTACGTATGTATATATGTATATGTGCCAACTGTACATGAGCTAATCCGTCGCCACGGTTAGAACATAACCGTAGTTCCCTTGATCAGATCTACAAAATACCAGGGGTCGAAAACCATCATGCCCCAAAACCATGTGCAAACCCATGCACAAAACCATGGGTGAGTCTGCCCACCGGAAAATAAGGAGAAAAAAAAATTTCTTGGGGCGCTTCCCCAAACCCTGACAAGGGGGGCTACCGTCCCCCCTCTAACCCCCCTGCTATGCTTGATGCAATGTATAGAGGAAGCTTTCACCCCCCATGTGACTCCCCTGCGTGTGACTAGTCGTGGAAAGAATATAACATATACCCAAAAATTATAGAAGGAGCACTAAGTAGCCTCAATATCTTAATCACAAGTTCGAATCTCTAGAGGTCATTGCATTACATTTCCTTTGAAAACAAAAAATATCAGAATGGAATAGTGATTCAATTAAATGAAGAATAATAATACTGTTGCATACCTTCTGTTATGAAACCGACTCCAAAAATAGAAGAAAAGAGACATTAATGCCTTTTAAATAAGCCACTTCAAGGGGGAAACCTCCTTCACATTACATAAATGAACAATTCTTGGATGATACAAATGAAAAAACCTCCTTCTATATATAGGATTCCATGGGATCACAATATAATCCTAGCTGACTTAAAAATAATAATGTAAGGGCACAATAATAACAGTATTGGGGTTGCAGGGGTACAACAATAACAATAAGGGGGTTAAACTAACAACAACAAGGGACTATACTAGTAATATAGGGACCTAACATGCCCCTCTCCTTCAAAAAACTATTGTCCTTAATGCTTGATTAGCTCTGGATGCTTCCGTCTAAAATTCTCATCCTCCCATGTAGAATCTTTAATGGGTAAGTTCTTCCACTTGACGAGATACTCTAAAATTGTTCGATTTCGTAGCTTTCGAGTTCTTGTTTCCATGACTGCTTCAGGTTCCAATATGATTCTTCCTTCTTTTTCAAGTTCCTGCAATATTTTTTGAACAAGAATTTTGTCACCTATAACCTTATTTAAGCATGAAACATGGAAAATTGGATCCACTAGCGAAGAAGCAGGAAGCTCCAATTTGTATTCCATAGTAACAATCTTTAGCAACACCTTGTAAGGACCATAGTACTTTGGCAATAATTTATTATCCTTCTTAGCTTTCTTGAGGGAAATTTTTTTGTATGGTTGTATCCATAAAAATACCCAGTCTCCTACATAAAAACTTCTCTCGCTGTGATGTTGATTTTCTTGTTGTTTCATTCGATTTTGTGCCAAATTTAGGTTATCCTTTAAGTGTTGGAGAAATTCTTGTTGATGCTCGATGTGATATTCCACTGCTTTAACCTTATAATTTTCTCTTAGAGATTATGTGATGGACGGTGGATGATATCCATAAAGTGCCATAAATGGGCCCATTTTTGCTGCAGTATGGAAGGAAGTGTTATACCACCATTCTGTGAGAGGTAACCACTTGACCCATTTTGTTTTCTTATTAGATACAAAAAAATGAATATATCCTTCCAAACATTTATATTTCACTATCTCAGTTTGACCATCGGATTGAGGATGATAAGATGAGCTATGAGCTAGTTGAGTACCCAAACAAGAAAATAATTTCGTCCAAAAATTCCCTGTAAAAATGGAATCTCTGTCACTTACAATAATCTTTGGGATTCCATGCTGCTTTTGAATTGTTTTCATAAATGCAGTAGCAACTGTACTTGCTTTAAATGGATGATATAATGCACAAAACATTTGAATATTAGATTTAAGGTCATCCCAAGAAAATTATTTCTTCACCTTGTGGTAAGTTTTTAAAAATCCTGAGTATCCTCCTAAAGGAGATGTGTGCATTTCAAAAACAATATTTTTTTTTAGCTGGGAATTATTACAAATATATAAGCGATCTTTGTACCATAATGAATCAATTCAAATTGATTTTTCACACAAGACTTATGCAATTCGAAAAAGAAAAAAATACATAACTTTTTCTTTCTTTTAAGGATATCGATATTGAAACTGAATTATATTTGTGATTATGGATCTTCAATATCTAAAATTAGGCCCTATAGTAACCCTCTGAAGCTTCTTTCAAATGCCACAGATCTTACCTGATTTGGATTCTTCAAGACAAAGTTATGCCCAATCTCCAACAATGACCAAATTATGGACTGGTTCAGTAGAGCGAACTTGTACGGTGTGCCACGTGTCATTATTTCCTCCTTCGGCTCTATGTACTTATGACCACTTTTTACAGAATTAAAATCTGATGCTCAGAGAGAGAGTTATGACGATTTTCCCATGGTCACCTCTTTGAGATGAAATTTGGGAGCCTACAAAAACCATAACTTCCACAGATCATATCTCTGAAAATGTTGCAAACCAAGATCTGAAATTTTCACACATCGTTCCTCAGGCTTTCAGCATCATTCTGTCAAAATTTCAGATTTTTTACCTTCGTAGAACAAAATTTATAGCTAAAATTCCATGATTACTTGTTTAGGCGAAATTCGGGAGCTTAAAAAACCATAACCTCCACATATCATATCTCTGAAAATATTACGAACCAAGATTTGAAATTTTTACCCAAATTTCCTCGGGATTTTGGCTTCGCTCTATATAAATTTTAGCTTCTGAACCTTTGTAGAAAAAAACTTATAGAGAAAAATCCATGATGACCTATTTGGAGCAGTGAAACCCTAGAATCCAAAGCTCTAATACCAAATGTTATGAAACCACCTGCAAAAATAGAAGAAAAGAGAGATCAACACCTTAAAAATAAGTAAATTCAAGGGGGAAACCTCATTCACATTACATAAATGAATAATTCTTGGATGATACAAATGAAAAAACCTCCTTCTATATATAAGAGTCCATAGGATCACAATACAATCCTAGCCGACCTAACAATAATAATGTAAGGGAATAATAATAACAATATTGGGGTTACAGGGGTACAACAATAACAATAAGGGGGTTACACTAAGAACAATAAGGGACTATAATAGTAATATAGGGACCTAACACCTTCTCAAAATAAGAAAAGGGGACACAGGGCCTTGAGGACAAGCAGTCGAAAGTGGTGTGCTAGTTCATATTTATAGAGAAAAAGGATTTTTTCATCACATTTTTTCTAAGTCTCAAGGGGTTTTATAGGGTGTTGAATCCATTTATAATAATTTTTTTTTTTTTATAATCCAATATGATGATATTAATGAGTATACTGATATTTTCATGAAAATTTTCCCGACCACTCATTATTATATTATTTTCTTTTTTTTACATGATGTCCTAGTTCATATTTATACACAAATGGATTTTTTCATCTCAAATACGATTTTAATTCTTGAGTTTAAGTTGTTTAATGTGTATAATTATAGTGCCCGAGTGTTCTTTTGAGGCTGTTGAGTCCATTTATATATATTCGAAAATTCATTTTCAAGAACAAAAAATCAATTTTTTTCTTGAAATTGTTTTGACTGATTCGCATGAAAAAGGTTATTTGTCTATAAGTTAGACTAAGTTTCACTCTTATGGCCAATTACATTCATTTTGTAGTTGTGTAACAATCTAGGTACAAAAAACTAAGTCTTCTTTGGCATGCTTCATCCTGAAAATGTTGGAGAATGAACCATGCAATCATTAAATACAATTATTAATCTTTAAGTAGTTTTCAAGTATCTATGGTTTGAGGTCGAAAATATAAATTTATAATAACTTTCGTTAATAAATTATTAAATGTCATAACCTTTCTCTATCGATATATGGGTACTATTTTGAACACCATATGTTATGCTATGAAAGAACACTCTAAACCAAAAATAAATCCTTTATTGTTATAACATGGTTTCACAATCTATAAAAATGGTTGGATTCCATCAACATAAAATGGTTTAATGATCCTACTAAAAGGAGCCCAATTTTAAGGATATGATATAAATGAACCTAACTATCGGAGGGAAAAAACAACTCAATGACATAAAATGGCCTACTTAAACTAAACCTAGCTAATTCCATAAAATGGTTAATTTAGTAGACAATGAATGCATACTTATCCTAATTTGAAACTCAATTAACATTGATGAAGGTTCTCTTAAAATAGTTAATTTATTTGAGGACTTCATTTCTATAAAAGAAGGCCATTTGATACGGAAGATAGCCATTTGAATTTGGATAAGAAAAACAATTTTTTTTTACTTAAATCACGTAAAATACTCAATACTTCTTATGTGATGAATTATCTTATGAAACCACATTGTAACCCAAAATAAAACAAATCTTTTAATATTAGGGCATGGCTTAACTATCTGCAAACCTAGATCCATCTTAACTCCAGATCTATCAAGTGCCCAAAGGCCCATAATATTTAGCCCGTGGTATTAAGCCCATAGTATTTATCCCATGGTAATAATAATTTATATTTATATTTATTTACCATAACTCTTTTATTTGGCGCATAGTATTTAGCCCATGGTATTAATAATAATTTTTCCCATGGTATTTGGCACATAGGATTCACTTAAATAAAATCTTTCTTTTTAGTTTTGTAAATATAAAAAAAAAAGGTTTTATTTATTTACCATACTTCTAGTCTATTTATATTTTTATTTATTTATGAGATACCTCTCGAGTAAATATAAAAATAGGTTTTATTTATTTACCATACCTCCAATTTATTTTTATTTATATTTATTTACCATATGTCCAATTTATTTAAATTTTTATTTATTTAATATATGGAGTAAGTATAAAAAGACGTTTTATTTTTTATTCATATCCTCCATTTTATTTATGTTTATATTTATTTACCATACCTCTTTTATTTATGTAAATATACTCAGACATTTCAAATGTTTACCTACATTACATTTCTTACCTTACATTTCTAACATTACATCTACACATGTATCGGAAAGTTTCAATTACACACACCTAAAATAGTTTTGCAATTTCACATAGAAACACTTAAACTTGAAAATTTTGCCCATAATCATGGCCACCACAGTCATCCCATCCCCATCGACATCATCTCCTTCCCCATCAACATAATCCTCACCACCATCACCATCGACATTAGCTCTATCACCACTATAGCCACTGTCACCATTCGCAAAATGGTGGCCATCTCCATAACTTCCATAATTTTCATAACTATGATGAGCTCCAACATTTTGGCCCTCAACTCCCACCCTTGGAAAGGTAAGAGGAGGATTTGAATCTTCAGACATGTAGTCATTAGTAATCTGACTTAGTACCTTCTGAGGTGTTTAATTAACTATATTTATCACCACACTCACTACTTTCATCACTGATTAAATAATTATTAGTCTCAGAATCCTCAATCATGTAATTGTTGGAATCACGATTGTCATTAAACCAAAACCCACAGGCATTAGTCTCTGCTACAATCGCCGGAGTTATGATGCACGAGAGGCGATTAGTCCACGTCGCAAAACACAATCGGGTAGGGAAAAATTTTAAGAACCCCCTAAATTTATATATATAATAAATAGGGTGAATCCCCATGATACATAGGAAGAATGGAAGAAGCATTTTATTAATAATATAATATGTATATATAATGTTTTAAGTAATCTCTCACGATTGGGCTAGGAAGGAGGATCTCCGTAAAATCATGGCGAATCACCAGTACAAATGGCGAATCAATACTACAAAATGGTGAATCGTTGTCTAGTGGAGTTCAAGGTGTTGGTTCCAATGAAGATATGGTAATTGAACCAGGATTAGAAGGAAGAGAACCACCGAGACCAAGCATGGCACATGGTGACTCGTGAGGGAAGTAGTTTTCGTGTAGTTTGGAAAACGCGTTCTTCTAGTTCTGCTAAGCGTAGTGTTGTTTCTCATGCTACTACTAGAACTGATATTGAGGTTGGAGAGGAGTTTGAGGAAGAATGGAAGGTAGCAGTGGTGGAGAATTACAAAGAGTACCCCATGATGGGCTCCATCTTTCCCTTTGGTATTTGTGCCTGTAAGACCTTCTATCCATTGAACCAACAATTAGCCGTTCAACCAACAATCAACTTGACTGAGTTGATTAGGTACGAGTCAACTTAGACTAATCTTCAAAACTATGCTTTGCACTATCCCATATTTATCCCAATGGAAATTTGTAACCTACTATTGGATTCGGGGCTTCAGCCCTAGAGGATGCACGCAAGTTGTTTAAACCCTTTATTAGCCCTACCCAAACTGTTCGTTCTTTCGGCTTATTTAGGGAAGCCATCTGTTATCTTTCACCACTAAGACTTCCATTCCACTCCACAAGTGCAGAACAACTATAGTTAGACATCAACAATGGTACAAACAAACAAATTCTAAAATGATAAAACCCATGAGTGTAGATCCATTGCTTTGTGTGGGGTTTAGTCTTCATCGGGTCATTTTTTCAAGCCTCATAGAGAGGGATTGAGGATGGGAAGCCCTTCTAAGGAATAAAAACTTTCCATGGGCATCTAGGCTTGACTAAAACTCGTACAATTCTATGACAGCATCTCACAGGTGAGCAGATCATTCTTCCATTCAGTATTGATGCTAACCCAGCCTAGGCTCCAGCTAGTCGTTAAAAATAAAATTGTAAAGTGCTAAAATTATAACTGAGCTCTAATGTGACCTGATCACCATACATGAAAGAAAAAAATAATATACTGCAATCAATTTGGATGTCAATGTAAGATCTCTCTGCTGACTTTGCTAATCACTATTTAAATAGTGATGATTGATATGTTCCCATAGGAGATTATCTTCTGGAAATCATCTTGATTTATTTAGGAAAACATTTTTTTATAACAGACCTCCCAAACCATGGTCTGAAGGGGCCAGAACAGACCATCCAAGCCACAGTGAGAATGTAGAAACTGAATAAGCATGGAGTTATGTTTTAACACCGAGCTTCGCTTGCTCAAAATTACAAATCATGTATATTTGTGTTTAGCTTCGACATGAAATCTATGAAAGTTCAATGAAATAAAGAGGGTACAAGAAAAACCAGCTTAGTCCATAAATTGAAGACAATTTTTTTTGCCCATCATTTATTTTTCTTCCACCTGATTTCTGTACATTTAAGGAGGCAAGTTTGCTTTGCCCTGTGAACAATATACAACCTCGTTACATAGAACTCTCTCATTTCATCTATGTTTAAACTAAAAGGAAACTGATCAAGGCAGTGAGGCACCTACATATGATGCTATTTTATCTTTCCCATTTACTGATAGGAGAATAACTTTGTAAGGTTTGGTTAAAACTATCAACTGCTTGGCTGGACATAAATGCTTAGTGCTCCAAATTTCCCTCATCAGGTTCCTTGCACATTCTTTCATATTCCTTTTGTCAGAGGGAAATAATGAAAATTTTCATGAAGCCCTTCATATCCACAAATACTTCTGATGTACTAGCCGAATACCATTCTCACATTCATTGCCTCAGGGAAAAAAACTACCTTCTTCATTCTTGTAGTATCTAATTCCTCTTGCAGCTTCTTGGAACATGATCAAGAACTTACTTTCAAGGGATCTGTGAGTTTTCACATAAACCAGAATCAGGAACCAAAGACAATGAACGACTTCTGAGTAATGCAGAGCTTTTGCCACTTGACATGTTGAAACTGGACAGGAAGGACTTTAAGGCATATTCAGATCCTGCTTTAGAACAATTTGAACCTTTAGTAAATTCCTCCCTTGATGCGCGAGGATGCTGAACTACCACCACCATTGGCCTGTTAACATCCTCACATCCAGACTGTGAAGTACGCTGCAAAAAGCACTTTATCTGTATTAGCCAAGCAATAAAATAGAACCCAAATTTCAATTTGCATGCAATTGACACTAGGCAACTTGAGAATGCAAGTTTGGTTGGCAGAATGGAAGATGGGAAAGTATCATTCTCAGAAAAAGCAAGCAAAACATTTCGTTAGGTAATTCAATAAACAAAAAAATAGATCAATTGGTACACAAAACCCTTCACATTCTAAAAGCAAACATGGGAAACCATGTGCAGGACTGGGTGTTTACTCAGGCCCAAGAGATGCCAAATATAGTTCATCATTCTATACAAGAATGGAACTTTTTATACTATGTTTATCCTCAAGAGGGGGCACTTGCCACACCATTGCAGAAAAAAACTGAATGAGAACAGAAAATCATGCGAAGCAATCCACAGCAGACTAAAAGCAATACTTCATGGTACTATACTATTTCAACCGATCTAAGAAGTAAAAGATTTGATAAAACAAAATTTGTTAGCAATAAGATATTAATGCAGGTAGCTTTATCTTAGCCATTTCAATTGAAAAAGTGAACAAACAACACGATTGAAACAGTTAACCAACAACAATATTGATGAAAAGACAAAACTAATCCTAAAGGTAAACCACTGTTTTCATAAGGATAGGATTAAAACACAAATAAATTGAGACTGGGCATTCCTTAGTCGATAAGAAATTGTAATCTAGTGTTTACCAAATGTAGCAAGTTGACTCAAAGACCGAGGATTAGATATAAGATAGAGGAATAAAGATAACAACCTACACATATAATAAATGCCAAGGGAAGGTTTTGCTTTAGAGAATTCCACTTGGTATGAATGCTACCAAACAAGTTATATAAATTTGAGGCCTTGGCCATAAAAATCACAACACATGCACACACACAACCATGTGAGACAGAAGTCAAGAACAATCACAGAAAATACTAATCACCAAATGTTTATAATGGCTATATAGATCCATCATTAACATTAACAATAGAAAAGATATATTGGAGAAAGGAGGAAAACCTAAAGATATAAGGACAAGATGTATTAAGGATTTAAAAGGCATTTAGACTTTTTAAAGAAATTATATGTGTGCTCATGCTATATTTTGCACATCCAATGTTTTTCTTTTCCATTTCTCGACTTTCTTGTGCATTTCTCATAACTAGTGAAATAGACTTGCAGAGAAAATCAAGCTGAGTGGAAAACAGACTAAAATAGGTCAAGGATAGATTCTAGATGTACTTGATAATGGAATCTCCCTTTCTATTCGAGAGTACTATAGGAAATTGTTGACTTCAAGTAAACACCATGAAAAAACACCACAGATTTATTCATCTGAGTTGAAAAAAAATATGGGAGAAAAAATTTAAAAAAAAGCATTTTAGCTTTTTATTTTCCTTATGTTTTTTCATTTCCCTGTTCTCTAATGTGGCCAAAATGGCAAACCTTCAAAGGTTTTTGCATTTCAGCTGTGTATGGGGAAAAGTGAAAATTACAGGTACCATAAATTGAATGAGCTATCAAAAAGAAATATTGATCATAGGACAACCAAACAAACTATTGATAGAATATAAGAACTTTTCATGATATTCATAGATTCATCAAGACTGAATAAGCAAAATCCTAGATTAGTATAACTTGGTCAATAGAAAAACTCAAATCATTCCACTTACCACTCCAATATGCCATTCTCTGAAATTCAAGTTATTGAAATCACTCTCATTCATTTCCTGCATGAAAACCCAAAGTACATTTGAACGATTAGTTTTGAAAAAGACTATTCATTTAGTTCAATATATGTTCTCCTTGTACACATGTGACAACATTCTATGCTTGTGTAGCCCAAAATGCATTTGCTACTTCCCATCACAGATAATATGTTATACCAGATCTCACAACAATTATGATAAAAAGATAAAGGCAATTCTGAAGGAACAAAGGCTAGTGACATACAATAGATTTTCAAAATGGCATATGAAGATCAAATGTTCCAAGAATAAGTAGCTAGTGGCAACAAGACAACCACGGTAGGAAGTTAGCAATCAACAAGAGGAAGAAGAATGAACAACCAGCACGGAGTTTAAATTGTCAAATTTAAACCAGTCACTTCCCATTCACAAGAGAGCCTATGAAGCTCAAAAGAAGGATATGGTCAAACAAAATGCATACTTAGCTATGGTTTTTTGTAAAAACAAAAGATTAACTATGGTTATTTTGTAGACGTAATAAAATATAACAATAATTGATGGAAACAAATGGACTGTATGAAATATAGCCCTCCTCACTATTCGCAGGCCTCAAACATGGCTCTGTAAATGAAGGAACGCTAAACAAAGTCATAAAAACTTAATGCATTCAGAGTTGTCAAGCATCACAAAAGAGAAATATCCTCCATAGAAGAGAATTTATAATTTCTATATTAGGAATCTTAAATAACACACCAAGATAAGAACTATGTAAATGAAATTAGGTGTTAAAGAGCATTAACAGTAAAAAAAAAAATAGAAGAGACTAAAGACTCAGGTTTCTGATGTATGTAACATCTATGAATTATGAAAGTGATAAAAGACAGGGGATGCAAGGAGGCATAGGGTAAATTATCATAATGCAATGCACACAAGAAGGACGTGCAAGTTAAGCCTTATATTTCTACTCTCCGAAAATAAAGGAATTTGACAACTACATAATTGCAAGATCTAACCTCTGAATAAGAGTTCATATCAATCTGACTATCAATTTTGTACTCGCTGACAAGTTTCTATATAACTAGGATTGTAAAGAAAGCACCCAAAAATTTTAATGCTAGATGTTCCCATGGCAATACAATATGAGGTTCTACATAAGCATTTATTTTTTCTTATCTTTGTCGGATTAAAACTTTCACGTGTTTTAATATCAGGAAAAGAGTTAACTTCCAAATATGAATACAAAGAAAAGATGTAAATAATAACACTTAGAAGTAAGCAATTTCAAATTAACAGGAAGAAACAGTCGAGAGTTAACATACAATACTTAAAATAGGTGGCAATGTTCTTTGTCCTGTAGAATTATGAGTTGGGATAACTGTGAAAAATGGGGACAACTCTCGAGATCTGAAAGTCCATTTGATTTAAACAGAAAAGAGACAGTATTATTAATTATCATCACCGCCGCTAGATTGCTTCTTCTAACTAAAAAAGGATGCCTAAAGAACAAGTGTTTGTAAGTGCATTTCAAAAAGAAACAAAAAATTGTTTTTATATGTGTAGTGGAAGGATAGCACAGAAGCAGCCACTGAAATAAGAAAATGTTCCACAAATAAACAAGTTTTCCATCCAGGTGAAATGTCTATCACCCAAGCAATCCTTTAGCCTTGAAAGAAATCTCATTGCTAACAGTAACTACTAATGCATGGATGTAATTATGAATGTCGTATGCTGGGGATAGGCAGGCCACAAGACAAGTCAGAGGACTACATCTCAAACCTAGAAATGGGCCCCCAGTATTAGATAATGAAATATCTGTGGGGCAAAAAAGAAGATCAACTCGGCTATTTATCATTTTAGATTTTTATTGCATTGGACTGAAATTATAATCCCACAAAAAGCAAAGCACCTAGTACTCTTCCTTTGATGGAAAATGCAATTTTAGGGAAATGTTGAATATTCATGGAACTCTAGAAGTACGAAATAAAAAACAGAGGGATGAGTTATCCAAATTATTTAATAATATAACTTGAGATTCCATACAATACTTGAACATATTTCTCCATTTTTGTACTGATTCCAACAATCATTATATCTTAAAAGTTAAAGTTATAGACATTGGAACTCAATAAAGTTAACGTGCTCCATCCACGGATGACAGAATCTAGAACCAAAGTTAGTGAGAATAGCTGAAGAAGGAAAAAGAATATGATCTCTTTAGCCAGTCTACTTTAGCAGGCATGCCTCAGGTGATATCATTGTAAATATGTCATATATGATGCTACTACAAATCAGAAAATGATAAGAGCAACATATCAAATACCAAATGTGGTAAAATTTCTGCTACATTTGCATTCAAGAGCAAGTGAAGGGCCACTTCAAGTAGAATCTTGGAATTCAAATACTCTTGGGTTTGGTAAGAGAATTCACTAAGAGATATAGTATAACAGAATCATTTGAGTTCATACAGATAGTATAACAGAATCATTTGACTTCATAGAATACATGTGCTGTAGGTCCTTCTTTATTTTGTGTAGCTTGGCAAATTTCTTTTGGTGAAAAAAAAAGATGCAGGTAGTCTGGGCATTTAATTTAGCATTCAATAAATTCAATAGCAGAATCTATCGATACCTGGTTTAAGCTTCTGGCATCATAAGCTTGAACATCACTATATACAGAATTAAAGGCTAGTAGCCTAGTACTAAGATTTGGCATTGCCCGTGTACAAGGAGCAGAAGGATAGCACAATCCTGTCTCTTTGTTCATAAGATTTCCTGTTATAATCTCCACATAAGAATACAACACAAATAAAATGATCCTCCCTTTGGAGTCTGGACAGGCAACTAACCACAATTTAGGCCAGCCCCCGTACTACAAAGGAACAAAACATTAATATGCACCAAAACATCCTAAACAGTGCAGATAATAGATAGGCTCTATGTTAGGTCACACCTATTAAATAGGAAACTAACTTAAGGTTATTGTAATTTTTAAGAAATATTCAGGCAAAACTTCTGTTTTCAGCAATTGATCTATTGATCTAGTTGAGCACATTTCCAAGAGACGATTCGTAATTTCTCTGCAAACCATTAACTAAACAATAGATGCGACAGATATCTAGCCCACAATTTAATATGCAGGAAGTCTGACTAAAAACAACTTCAAACCCAAAGAAGTCACAGGAAACGAAATTAAGAAAGATCAGGAACCAATTTCTTCTCACATTATATATCCCTCTGGGCAGAATGGTGATTATACAATAATGAAAAACTGAAAAACTCTACAGATAAGCTTGGAAACAACACTTCCAACTGGATAATTGAATTAGACTTTGATACATTCTAGAACTGTAAAATAAAATTGACTAAGGGAACGGACATAAAAAATTGCCAGTTGTACAATTTAACCTTGTTAAAAGAAAGTAACCAAGACTGACCAACCAGACTTCAGAAATTAATCACATTTATCTGCTGTGTCTGTTCCTCCTCGATCACTCTTTATCTCTGTTGGTGTCAAGGTTAACATGTATTGATTCCATCCTTGCAATCTTTGGTCAAGTTATTAAAGGTCTCCACACGAGTCTTTGCCCTGAAGAAAACTTCTGTGTCTACTTCCACTCTCATGTAACCATCAAAATCAACAGGTTGGCCTTTGTTGAGAAGAGTAGTCTCATAGTACCACTCACTATTCTTCGCCCATTAATATTTATAATCATCTAGGAGAGAGACCTTGAAACGGGATCTCAACTTGTTAAAATAGTGGTAATCTGGCTCGTTGGTAGCAATATACAATTTCCTCTGATATTGAATTAAATTGGTGAGCTTGCTCAAAATTGCATCAGGTGAGGTATCTCTATGTAGATTGGGCCAGAGTTCCTTGTCCTCGACTTTTTCACCTCTAACAATGTGGACTACATCATAATCCCAGTCAAGGCTTCCACTGATTGCTGAGACAATGTTCATCAACCGTTTAGACTTCCAAAGCAGATGCCAGGGCCTCTCAATATACTTCTCCGCTGACCCTTCACAGACACGATACCAATAATTTTCAGGCTCTGGTTGATCAAAATCCCTCCAAATGATTGTACTTTTGTCTCTTTTCAATCGCATGGGACTGACTTTGTAGTCAGTTACTTTCCTGACAGGGATTTGATCCTTTTTATGATCCCTATTCCATTTCTTCCATTCTTGTAGAAATTTCCCCTCCTCAACGACAGAGGTGCTCTCTTTCAAATGCTCGAAGTAATAGTAGTACTGAAAGTCCTTCCCCTCCTCATCCTTGTTGCTTGGAGTGTACTTAGAAGAAAGGCAAACACTAAGATCCATGACAAATTTTCTATTGAGGTATTGCGCCTCTCCCAGTGCACAGAGAAAACTCCACAAGTATTGGTTCATCCCCTTGCAGTAATCTTCTCCACGGGAATAATATAAGTATTTTCCTTTCCTGAAACTAGATTCGGATATGGTTATGGGGACTGTGCCATTTATGTTTTCATCATTAACCAGAAAAGAAGCATTTGAAGAAGGAGATGCGATGTGATGAACTGGATCACTGAAGTTGCCTGTGTCTTTTCTTATCTTCCCTGGCCGGGCATTCTTTCCCGAGTGCCACCGGCCAGCATCTGTGACCTTATATTTTCAATTTAGATCGAAACCCAGAGTGAATCTTCTAAAATCCCTATACTTCCTCCATGATTTTTCCTTCTTAGATCTGAACCTCCATGCTATATCACATTCATTCGGTTTGGAACCTCGAACAGGAAATTGGTACTCAAAGATATTAATACTTTTGAAAACTTTCAAATTAAACTTCTTGATTAAAACTAAAACCTTAGGATCTGAACAGTCTATCACCTCATTTGGATCACATTTAGTTGTGGGTGCCTGACTAGTAACATTTTTTTCTTCTAATTCAATTTTTTTCATTGTAACAGGTTTCTCCTCTTTAATAGCTGGGGTTGGTGCAAGAGCAATAATATCCTCGCCAGTGCGGAGTATGGAGTCATCCTGTTTAAATGTGGCATTCTCTACTGCAGAGAAAACCTTGTACATTGCCTTTGATGATTCGAGCCAAGGATCTGGCGGTTGATAAGTTATTGCAATCACTGTGATTACCAGTACAGCAAGCACAAAGAATGTAAAACATACATCGCTAATAACCTTTATCAGGTTCTGTCCAAAGGTCTCTGCGGAATTTGTCGACTTCATGCCTTCGTCTTCTGTCTCTGCAACTTCTGTACATGCAAGAAGACAGACCATAAGGAAAACCATGCACAAATAGAGGAAAAAATATAAAACAAAATGCCTTTTTCCAAAATGGTTTCCAGTGGACCTAAAAGAAGGTGAAAATTTATCGAAAATAAAAAATAAAAACATATTTAAACATCAAAAAATAGATGTCAATGTAGCATTGGTTCACTGGTGAGGTTGATCAGGTATTTACTATTAAGTCATTCACCAAGGTTCCATTCTCATTGTGGCCTACCCCATCCGTACTAAGCCATTCACCAAGGTTCCATTCTCATTGTGGTCTACCCCATCCATATGACATGAGTTTCAGAGGGATGAAACTGGGTGCAAGTCATATGAAACTTTGGTTGAATAGAGTCCAGACCAAAGAAAGTTTGCTCTTTGCTGTGCAGACTTTCTTTGGTCTAGACTCAAAAATCACAGAAAAGTAAGCTGAACATAAACAAAATGGAGAACATGCTGGTCTACAAATTCGGAAAACCATGTCATTCTGCAAATTTTAAATGCTCTTCAGCTAGCCCAGAATTTAAAGCAGAAATTAACAAAGGCAGAAAACATTGACAGAAAGCACAATATAGAGATCACCAAAAGTAAAACTAAGAATAGATGCAACGGAAACCAAGATCATTATACATTCTTCCAATAGGTTTCATATGTTGAACATTGGACAGGCTAGAAATTGAAACCGGCACCTGACCCGGTTCAATTGAAAACAGAAACTAACAAACAAATGCTTCATAGTAACGAAATCATATGAACTAGTTAGGGGATTTCCCCAAAGCCAGTTGGTAAAGGCATTGTTATCTTTCAATGCAGAGGTACAAAGTTCAAATCGTATGGAGCCCTTCTCATGTTAAAATGAGTCACTGTTTGAGATTCAAAGCACCCCACAGATTAAACAAAAACCATTACCTCTCTCAATAAAAACAATTATATAAACTGCTTTAACAGCTCAGCAGCAAGGGGGGGAAATGAATTTCAATGGCATATCTATTAAAACAATGGAACCTGTTCCAAAGCAAAATCAATGCAGACTACCCACCTCGAGAATGCCCTTACAGCGGAAGGGATCTTCACAGCCAGTCATGTTTCAAATTTAAGATCACGCACCGGTACATAGAATAACTTTGGCAGAAACAGCGTGAGGATGAAGAGGCGTGCGACGGTCCTTTGGATCCAGGAAAAGGATGCCCAACAAAGAAAATCCTTAATTGGTCACTGCGCAGATCTATGACTGAAACGGACCAGAGAGAGTCGGCCTCGCTCAGCCAGCAAGAACTTAGAAAATCTGTGTGCACAAAGCCCAGCCACCTCTCCGAACCACTGAAAACTGAAAAAATGGGGCGAATGCCATAGAAATCTAGAAAATCGAGGGCGAATGCCATGGAAACCTGGAAAATCGGGGGCGAATTTCATGTTTCCAGTTTTGTGCGCCCTTTTTTTTGTGGGCTAATGTTAAATAATTAATTATTTTTAAAATATTTTTTGGGCTAACTTTATTAAACTTTAAAAAATGGGTTTTATATAAAAAATTCACCCTAATAAAATTTTAAATCCATTAAAATTCGCCTTTGGGCTAAAATTCGCCCCTAAAATTTTCCCCCGCACACCAGAGTGTTGAACCAATGTCCAACAATCTCCCCCAACGCGAGCCGTTGTGAATTTCAACTCGAGACCACACTTTCATACCAATTTTGGAATCACGATTGCCATTAGACCTAAAACCTCGTACGAACGCGTTTACAATCGCCAGAAAGAAATTCATGAGAGGTAATTATTCCAATGTCGTTAAACACACAGGGAGTATTGAACCAATGTTCAAATGCATCATTCTAACCGTACTATTTTCATTACTCACTTTCATAACTCACTAACTATTCTCATCATATTGAGCTTGGCTTACGAATTTTGAAGGATTGGCGGCCATAACACAATTGATGATGTTATGCACTCTAAACCCTGTTTGCTTGGCTACGAATACTCTTATCAAATTGGAAGCCATATTCTAATTTGAGAACAGTATTCGTAGCCAAGTTCACAGGGTTTAGAGTGCATAACATCATCAAGTGTGTTATGGCCTCCAACACTTTGCCATCTATAAGCCAAAGGGAAAGTGATGAGAATAGTGAATAGAGTGATGAAAGTAGTGTGTGGGGAGATGAAGATATGGAGGCTAATGATTACTTGATTGAGGATTTAGAGACTGATATTTATTTAATCCATGATGAAAGTAGTGACTATGGTGATGAATATAGCTGATCCTATAGCTAAGAATGTCCTGATACAGATGATTACATGGTTACAAGATTCAGAGATTAATGATTATTACATTTATGAAGATTCAGATTGTCATCCTCCTTCGACCTTGCCAAGAGTGAGAGGTAAGTGCGAGCATGTTGGAGTTGATCATATATATGATGATTATGGAGATGGCCACCATTTTGAGGATGGTGATGGTGATGGTGATGGGGATGATGTCTGCGAGGATTGTGACGGGGATGATGTCAATGGGGAAGGGGATGATGATGATGGATATTGAGATGGCTATGGGGGCCATGCTTATCCATCCACATGGAACAAAAACAAATGATTAGAGCTAGGTTCTAAATGTATGGTTTATGTAAAAATTTCCAAAATAAAAATAAGATACCTAGAAGTATTAAAAAAATCATGGGATGAAAATTTGTTTGTTGTGGTGCAATGGAGTAAATTTGATTTTCATAATGATTTTGTTGTGGTGCCTTGCTTTGATCCACCCCATTATAGAAGCTCTAAAAATAGAAAATATCATAAAAATAAGAATACTTTCATATACCTTCTCAAGATAAGAATAGGGGACGAGCAGTCAAAAGTGGTGTTGTCTAATATATCATCCGCTAATTCTCGCTTTTCAAGGCTTTCGTAACAATTAAAAATCATTTCTCATTCCCCATCAGGCCAGGAGAGACCACCATTGTTATATTTATAGAGAATTGAAGTTCTTCCAAACATCATAACCCTCCTATAGGATGCATGATTGTTGAGTCTCTCGGCATCCTTGAGCCTTTGTGTCCTACAATGAAATTTCCCATCGTCCACACCAAGTCAGACACAATTATCAAATAATAGCTTCACAATATTTTACAACTAATTTCTACTACATAGTGCCTATATTTTTAATAGTTGTTGTATGTATACCATGCTTTTGAAAATTACAGATCCATGTATATTAATAAGTTCATTTGCCATTTATGTTTTCTCTGAGGAAATTTTGCGAATGCATACAACTACTTTTTCCACCGAGTGCTAATAGTGCAAAGGAACACAAAACAATATTGTAAAACTGCATGAGTATATTGTAAGGCACTACAATGGTTGCATCATTTCTCTATGTAATTTTGAAACGCATGGTTTACATACTACTGTTGTTAAAAGTAAATTTGGAATAAATTTGAAAGGTGCAGTGCAGTAGCAAGTTGCAAATTTTGAATATTTAAACTTGCTATTGTAGATTTGAGAAATATGTCAAAATATAACAAATAGCAGTCATCTCAAATAATTTTTATTATTATTTGGATTATGAGATATTTTCCAAATCTGCAATCAAGATCAAGATAAAAATTACCTTCAGTTAAGCTTTGTTTCTTAATTCGATTAAGAAAAGCTAATATATGCGTAACAAAATCTTGTCAAAGGAATTAAAGTGCACATTTAAATTACTTTCAATAATCTCTATATATCTTAAGATTTGAAATAAAGTCAAGAAATTGAACCACCAAATGTTGCAAATTTTGAAGGGAAAAATATTAAATAAAGCCTCGAGGACCAATACAAATATTAATCAAGCCCCGGATGTGCGTGAGAGACTAGACACGAGTCACAATCACATCTCACCCCACTTGGATAATGGAGATCTCAAATGCAATGCTTCACCTGCTGTGGATCCATTTATCGTTAGCCCCTGACATGATCCACGTACAACCCAAAATGATTATGCAAGGACGAGCACTACGTCACCTAGCTCTGAATAATGCCTTGCTTCTATCACCATTAATATCTATCATGATTAACCAGCACCGCATCCATACCTCCTCCCCCACGTCTTCTCAGGTGCTCAAGCATAACACACAGATCCATGTGAAGTAAAATCATTGCCATCCTCACAGATCTCATCCTAGCCTCTTTATAACACCAAGCTATCTGCTCCTTTCCTCACTCAGACTGTTACCTACTACTTTCACTCCCCTTTGCTCCCACAGCCTTTCACTGACTTCAATCAGCTACGAAGCCTCTGTCCTAGCATGGATTTGCGCTGCTTCCTTCGGATTTTCTCTCTCCATCCTGCTCACCTGCCCCCCAGATATTGTTGCCCCTTCAGCCCCAGTGTGATTCCTTTCTCCCTTGGTTAGTCGTGTGTGCTTTTGTTTCTCCTAACATGCTCACCCCATCCCAAGTGCGCAATGTCTCCTAGACTTCGCAAACTTACTATATGCGGAGGTTAGAGAGGGGTCTCCCGGGTAAATATCATCACGGAGAAGATAATCGCCTTGAGTCGATTGATGGCTCCTCTTCTAGAAAATTTTCAAGCCAAATACCTGATCTCGAGTAGCACACAAAATAATCCATGCAAGCTACGCAGAGATGGGGTTGAGGCTCAATAATTTCCACCTCCTCTCCCAGAACACACTCTCTGCATTGCACTCTTGTCCGTCTGCCAGCTCCAGAGAAAGAAGATGAGGACACAAACATCTAGGTCAGGGACTCTGATGGCATTTGAACACATGTTCCAGATGGTGTAGACCGAGACTCCCACATCCTCTGTGCTCCTGCGAGCATTCCCAAATGCACTGTAGCCGATGTAGAAGCAGTTGCTACAGAAGCTCTTGCATGTCCTATTGAAGAGGAGAACCCCAATAGTAATGATGAAGATGATGAATAACGTCTGTGCCACTGTTAAGTTTTCCTCTGTTTTTTGTCATGTTCGCCCGTAGGATTTCTTTTTTATCATTTAATTTTTGGTTTTTAGATGTGTCAGCACAACTGTGCATAATGTGCTTCTCAGTTCTAAGTCTTGTCTCGGTTGGTTTCCTCCCCCAAGGCAGCCTAGAAACAGTGTAACAAAGGCTGGGATTGGTTAAGCACATCTTACCAACCGACCCTGTAACATATGTAACTTTATGTTTTCGAAATTAATATAATAGCTCAACTTACTAAAAGAATAAAAAATAAAAATATTAATCAATAAAAATGTATTTAGGCTTGAGGATCTCAAGTCCATTAAGAGAAGACAATCTTTGTGTACTAAAGGCTATCAAAAATACTTTCATGTAAGGGAATCTATTAAATAATTTAAAGTGCATATATAAAATGTAAAGGAACATATGAAAGAGCTGAAAGTGCATATATAAAATTAGGCCAATAACCCAATATGGCTATATATAGCTAAGTGTTAGCAAATCAGCCTAACACTTAGCTATAGAGTGTATACAAAGTTAAATCTAACAAAATAACCTAGAACCTTTTAAATCTATATCTTTTATTTTACCTTTATTCTAAGCTTCCTCTAACCTTCCTCTTGCATTCGATAATGAATTTCCTCATGTCTTTAAATAGGCTTCATCATAGAAAATACCATGGGAAAAACCATGGGCTATCAAAACATAAAGCCCAAAAACAAACAACCTTAAATTATTAAATTCTCTCTTTTTTTTTATTTGACTGAATCAAAATGTTTATGATTATATTCCAATATCGCTTCCATACTCCTCTAGAAGACCTATAAAATAATTTTCCTCACTCTCCGGTTTTATATTTTTCTCATACTTTTTGATACTACATCATTTCCCATATCTTTTTATATTAGTTATTTTATTTATTCAATGTCTAATAATAATAATAATAATAATAATATTTTTATTATTATCATGGCTCAGTGACATAGATAATTCCAAAAGATAAAAAACTATAATAATGAGATGATGTCAATTTATCTTTTTAGCAAGTCAAATTTCTATGCTATTTATTTATGTATTATTATTATTATTATTATTATTATTATGAATTGTGGCAACTGCATTTAATGATAACTAGTTGTTAACTAGTTAAAAAACATTTTTAATTATTTCTTTTAAGAAAATACTTGAACTATTAATGTTTTACTGAAAAGTTATTTTCATTAGTGATTAATTATGCATAATAAAATTAGTTGTGGAAAGTGACTCCATAAAAAGTAAAAGATGATGGTAAATGTTTTCGAAGAACTGGAAGGTGGTTTGGACAGTTGGAAATAGCTACCTGCTCCTCTGGGGATAAGAGAGTGATCCCAATGAGGATTAGGGGTTATGTTCATAGACTAAGGGAGAGTGTACATTTTCCAGAGATGGTAGTGACCAGTGGAAAACACTCAGCAATCCTGAAATTATTTCTGGTACTGACTGGAATAGGTGTCCTAAGGTAACAACAGAAATATCCATTGTCAATCCGTACCTTTCAGGACTAGAGAAGGGGAGAAAGAGGAGGAAATAATCACCTCTCTTCAAGGTTGGGAGGACCACAGCTGCGAATTGCATAATCCAGATAAGTATTTGTGCAATTTTAGTGATTTGAGGAATAATGAAATACTGCCTATGCTATTTACAAGTGTTTAACCGGTTAGGAACAAAAAATAGTAACATATGATAGATATGTGTAGGAAAGAATGAGACTCTACATTATTAATAATTAGTTTATTAGATGTCTCAGAGTTTCTATTTGAGTCCTTCCTAATATGCATAACTCTTATTTTGTATTTCTATTAAGTTCAGTAGCTGTGTTGAGAGCAACGATAATCAAAGAATAACTATGTTCGAAAATATACATTCGTGACTATATGTTAGAGGCGTAATGAAAATAACAAGTTTTGAATCTTGAATATAAGATTTTATAGTACACACTTACAACAATAAATAGAGGTATTTCTTGGGGGAAGCTAAACTCAAATACTGAGTAGTAGTATTACAAATTGTGAAGGCAGTGAAAGCTATAAAAAATAAATAAATACTCTCTCCATACAGTATCATAAACCTTACAATATGTATATACAAAAGAGAATAAACTATAAAGTGGATATGTAAAACCATTTCATGCGTAAACACTGCAAAGGATTTTCATTAACATTTAACTAACGCAGAGTAGATTGTTAGTCGAGGGCATGGGTCAAACCCCAACCCAAGACTCGTCGCCTCTCAGAAATAGCTATATGCAAAAAGAGTTGTAGGGTGGTCAGGTCACCGCGTATACAGAATTAACATAAAGAAGTAGACGAGAAATAGATATTTAAGCACCAAAAAATTAAGAGTTGAGAGTAAACTATAGTAAAAGTAGTGAGATTGTATTTACAAGAACATTGAAATACGATTTGACTATCGATAATGCTTATCTATTAGATTTTCGAATAAACCAAGAGATGGAAGGAAATAAAAATAGAATGATTAGAACTGTCATCATGTCCAAATTAATCTAAGAAACAAAACCGACAATTTCTATTCCATTTAGAAGAAAAGCGAGTCACTGTGCTTACAATATATATACAGTCCGAAGGGCTCATAAAATTAGTACAAGTGAATTTATCAGCAAAGGCCATTATATGCAAAGAAAAATTGAAATATAAGCAACGGTCAATTCCTAGGAAGGAAAACCTCAATAAACTTGCAATAATAAATACACGGATAATTTCTTTACAAAATATAAGTGTGAAATATTATCTGAGTCCACAAGTAACTCAAACTAGACATTGTTTTAACGTTACAATATAAACATATAAAAGAGGAACAAGACTTAAATAAGGCCGATAGTTGAAACTAAGTTCTAGAATTCATAAACTCCATGAAGTATAGAAGCCACCTGAACCAATTAAGACGTCATTTCCTGAACCAAAGAATTATAAGTACCTAGAGAAGAGTTAAGCATGTTAGACGTGACCGATGCTAGCCAAAATACTAATTTCTAAGCCAAAAGACCTGCTAGTTGGAGAAAATTATGACTTTCAAGTGTCATTCGACATCAACTGTCGTGGAAGGCAAAACTGTAAGAATCGATTCAAGTATGCTAAACGTATTTTCTATACAAAGGAAGAACAATGTTCAAGATAAATGAGAAAAACGTTAACAACATTACCTGAGTTAGGAAATTGTTTCTACCCTCTGAGCGTCACCCATAAGTCTTCAAACAAACACAGAGAACCGAGGAAAATAATATTAAACTGCAGAAAAACAAAACTGATAAGCTCAGAATAAAATCTATGTATGTATTGAGAATACTCAAGGAGATACGAAGGGAGTATTTACCTACACATTGAGAAAAAAGAATCGGATCCGAAGAAGTTGCATTGGCAGCTATGGATGAGTTAATCCAAAAATTCCTCACAGATAACAACGACACCTCCTCTCCATCAAGTTGTAGAACCATGAGGGCTAAACCTTCAAAACTCTCGAATGGCTGGTGATGGCTTGATGAAGGCATAGCCATAGTTCGAAAACGCAGCAATGACAAACTGTCGAATGAAACAAGTTACTCAGCGAAGGCGCAGTGACAATAAGCCAAAAAGGATTAGAGTTGGTGGGGTTAACAAGGTAACTCCAACCTAAATTCCAACTATTGATATCTCTAAATTCCACGATGGAGATCACAGCAGAGACCATCGAAGGTCGCAACATATATCGTCAAAAATATTACAACTACCAAGTGGAGGTAATAACTAGTACTTACACATTTATTTGCTCAGAGGTGCCATCTTTTCCTGGGTGGTAATGAGGATACCGATCTTACCAAATGCAGAATATATCTATATGTATTCATGCTAATATTAAAGTTGATGTCGATGGAAAAATGCGTAGAGCAATCAAATAAACCTTATAACATGGCAAGGAATTCCATAGTGTATGGTAATTGGTGAATTATATGCGTATTAAGTTAAAACTTGAATGAAAAATGATATGGGTTAAAAATTCAAATTCGAATAAGTGGTTATACAATAAATTCAACTTTTAATTATGGGATTTAACTTTAGAGAAGAAAGTAATTAATTGTTTTTTTTGGTATGTATGTATGTCAAATGTATCCTCGTTGCTTATATGGGTTCTCCCACATTTTGATAAGGTAAAAATAAAATATAAATAACTTTGTGTTAAAATAAAAATTTTAAGGTATATTTTTTTTAATCAATTTTTGTTGGGTACTTTAGGTTAGTTTGAAATAAAAATAAAATTAGCTTTATGTTAAAATATAAATTTTATCTTATTATTATTTGTAATTAATTTTGGTTTGCTAGTTAAAGTAGATTTACTTCATCAAATTTTCATTTGTTTTTGACTTACAGGTTTATGAAAATTCATGGTATTGCCCATTATTCATGTGGAATGTAGCGTATTTAAAGTGGAAAATTAAACCTACCTAGATGTATCATAGTGAGCAATAGGGAGTAGTTATTCACTTTTTTCACATGGCAAGGAATTCAATAGTGTATGGTAACTCGTGAATTATATGCCTATTAAGTTAGAACTTGAATGAAAAATGATATGGGTTAAAAATTCAAATTCGAATAAGTGATTCCAGGGTTATATAATAAGTTCAACTTTTAATTATGGTATTTTACTTTAGAGAATAAAGTATTTTTTTTTGGTATGTATATATGTCAAATGTATCCTGGTTGCTTATATGGGTTCTCCCACATCTTGATAAGGTAAAAATAAAATATAAATAACTCCGTGTTAAAATAAAAATTCTAAGGTATTACTTTTTTAATCAATTTTTGTTGGGTACTTTAGGTTAGTTTGAAATAAAAATAAAATTAACTTTTTGTTAAAATATAAATTTTATCTTATTATTATCTGTAATTAATTTTGGTTGGCTAGTTAAGGTAGATTTACTTCATCAAGTTTCCAGTTGTTTTTAACCTACAGGTTTATGAAAATCCATGGTATTGCCCATTATTCATGTGGAATATAGCTTATTTAAAGTGAGAAATTAAACCGATCTAGATGTATCATAGTGAGAAATAGGGAGTAGTTATTCACTTCTAGTTTTCAATTTAATTAAAAACATGTTTTAAAATTGTATTAAAATAAAATATAGAAAAAAAAATTAACTATTAGATGAGTTACAATGTGCTATTCATAAACCATAATATTATAACAAATCCTATTTACAACTTACGATTTACATAGGAAAATAAGGTTCGATATCCAACCTTGTTATGTATTATTTTCAATAGCTACCATTTAATTTATATAACTATTCTAATATTAGGCCAAGTATAAATTGAAACAACCACTAGTTTATTGTATTTTATTTTATTATTTTTATTGAAAAAAGTGATAAAACATAACTTTAAAAATGGTTTAAAATAAAATAAGATTTTTTCTATACATTATGTATCATTAAATTAATAAACTATTTATGTAATAAATTATATTCCCAATTAAGGTGATTTTTCAAATAAATCATGGATTGAAAATTAATTTTAAAGGATGAGATTAATCTAAAGAAACATTTTCTCTACTCATTTGGAAGAATTATGGGAGAAAATTTACTGATGTTTCATTAAATTAATAAATTATTTTCTTATTATTAGTAATTTTATAACTATATATATTGAAAATATTTCACTGGTATGGTCATTACTCTTCTCCTTTATGCTCATGATATCATTCTTCCAGATAGAAACCATGAATATCTTGAGTAAAAATTTAGAATCCTTCAATATTATTGCTCCAAGGTGGGTGTGATTTTTAATATCAACAAGTGTAAGGTCACACTAATTAAATCCTGAAAGATCAACTATGATATTTTCATTTATGATATTAACTACTTGGAGAAAGTTTCTTAGTACAATCAACATTCAACATCAATTGAACTGGAATTATGTCATTAAGAAAACAATAATTGGGGGTTGGAAAGATTTTTATGTTCTTGAAAACAACTGTAAGCTGACCCATCTTTGTGTATAGAATAAAATTAGTTTCTCTTTGAAGCTCTCATCACCTCTGTTATTATATATGGATGTGAGGTTTTGGGTTGGAGTGTATCTGAAGAATAATAGAGGAATATTGAGCTAATCCAAAAACAATTTATAACCTACAACCTCAAGATTACAAGAAATATTCCCTACCTTATCCTCTTGATTGATGCTAGCCTTTCCCCCATTTAAAACAAGACTATTTCATGTATAAAAATAATTTATACAACGTGGAAACCCACAAGTTCCCAAAAATTACCTCTAACTCTAACCAAAACTCCCACCTTTCGCTAAGTGCGGCTGGCATCAGGGTTCCCAGTCTTGGCTAGAGCATTAGGGAGTAAAGGTGAAGATCATCTTGGAGAATAAGGATAATATTGAAATTAATATTACTTCCAATGTTATGAAACCACCTCCAAAAATAGAAGAAACGAGAGATCAACACCTTATAAATAAGGCACTTCGAGGGGGCAACCTCCTTTAGATTACATAAATGAACAATTCTTGGATGATACAAATGAAAACACCTCCTTTCTATATATCGAAGTCCATGGGGTCACAATATAAACCTAGCCGACCTAACAATAATAATGTAATGGCACAATAATATCAATATGGGGGTTATAGGGGTACAACAATAACAATAAGGGGGATACACTAAAAATGATAAGGGGATACACTAGTATTATAGGGACCTAAAATGCCCCTCTCCTTCCAACAAGTGTTTCCCTCAATGCTTGATTATTTCTGGATGCTTATGTATAAAATTTTCATCCTCCCATGTCGAATATTCAACGGATAAGTTCTTCCAGTTGCTTAGATACTTTGAAATTATCGATTTCGTATTTTTCAAGTTCTTGTTTCAGTGGCTTCTTCATAACTTCTTTCGCTACAATGTTGATCTTCCTATTGTTTCATTCGATTATGCACCAAATTTAGGTTATAATTTGAGAGTTTGAGAACTTTTTGTTGATTCTCGATGTGATCTTCCACTACTTTATCATCTAGATTAGCTTTCATTTGATCCTTCAAACCATCCAACTTAGCCTCTAGTTTTTACTTTCAAACTATCTATGTCATCTTTGATTGATCTTTTTAAAATCAAAATTTGTTGCAATTCTTCATCTTCATGAGTCATAGTAGACTATTCTGAGGGCTTAATGGCCGTTGTATTCTTTTTAGGGGGAATTTAGACCCCAATATAGATGTCTATGCTTCAATATTCCCTTGTAATCACTTCAAACTGATTTTTCAAACAACAATTATGCAATTTGAAAAACTATACACACATTTTTTCTTGCTTTTGAGGAGCTCGATATCAAAACTAAATTATCTATTTGATTTCGCATATTAAATATCTAAAATTTGCTGTAGTAGCCCTCTGAAATTTTTTTCAAATTCCACACGTCTGACTTGATTTGGATGTTTCAAGACAAATTTATGCCCAATCTCCCACAATGGCCTAATTATGGACTGGTAAAGTAGAGTGAACGTGTATAAAAAACCTCGTGTCATTGTTTCCTCCTTTGGCTCTGAAATTGATACACGGGAAACTAAAGTGTGTGTACTTTCAGCCAATTTTTACATAATCATGATCTGATTCTCAAAGAGAGAGTTATGACTATTTTCCCAAGGTCACCCCTTTTAGATGAAATTTGGGAGCATGTAAAAACCCTAACTTCCAGAGATCATATCTCCGAAAATATTGCAAACCAAGATCTGAAATTTTTACACGAAGTTCCCTAGGATCTCAGCTTTGCGTGGTAAACATTTTAGCTTCTGAACCTTCTTATAAAAAAACTCATAGCGAAAATTCCACGATGACCTGTTTGGAGTATCAAAACCCTAGAATCAAAAGCTCTCACAACAAATGTTATGAAACCAACTCAAAAAATAGAAGAAAAGAGAGATCTAACGCATTAGAAATAAGGCACTTTGAGGGGAAAATCTCCTTTGCATTACATAAATGAAAAATTCTTGGATGATACAAATGAAAAAACCTCTTTTATATATATAGGAGTCCATGGGGTCACAATATAATCCTAGCCTACCTAAAAATAGTAATGTAAGGGAACAATAATAAAAATATGGTGGTTAAAAGGGTACAACAATAACAATAAGGGGGCTACAATGACAACAATAAGGGGATACACTAGTATTCTAGGGACCAAAAATCCAAATTTAATGAACCCCACTATCTATGGGCACTATTTTGAACACCATATATTATGCTACAAAACCAAACTCTAAACCAAAAATAAATCCTTTTTTGTTACAACATGGTTTCACCATCTATAAAATAATTCAATTCTATCCACATAAAATGGTTCAATCATTCTACTAAAAGGGGCCCAATTTTAATAATATGATATAAATGAACATAACTAACTCGTGAAAAAAACAACTCAGTGGCATAAAATGACCTACTTAAGCTAACAAAGTTGTTATTTGGACCTTAGCTAAAGTAGCTAGAACCTTAATTAATTAAAATGTTTAATTTATTAGACAATGAATAAATACTTATCACAATTTTAAACTCAACCTCAATTAACATTGATGAAGATTCTATTAAAATAGTTAATTTATTTGAGGAATTAATTTCCATAAAAAAGACAATTTGGTAGGTAAGATAGCCATTTGAATTTGGATATGAAAAAAAAAATGTTTACTTAAATCAAGTAAAACTATTCAATGCTTGTTATGCAATGAATTACTTTATAAACTATTCTTTTTACAATATAATATAATCCAATATAATGATAATAATTAGTATTTATACCTTTATGATATTTTCCCAACTACCCCATACGAATATATTCTTTTATTTTCATTAGATATTGTCCTACTACATTTTTATAGCCACATTGCATTTTTTATGTATTTGATTTGGTCCCTAACTACATAAAAGTAAGTCTCCCATGCTATGTTTCATTCTCTAAATGCGGGAGAATAGTCAATAGAGTCAGTAAATAAAATTGTTACTCCTTAGGTAGCTTTATATATTTAAGGTTTGAGGTTAACAGTGTGAATTGATAATAATTTTTTCTATGCCTCCTTGATTGGCTATTATGATCCTAATTATGAAATGTTGTTGGCAATATGATGCAATGTGTTGTCCTTGATGGCAACCCACTTGATGAAGAGGATGGAAACCTTCTTGATGAAGTTATTCCTGACTTGATGGACTAGGTAAAGATGTAATTATGTGATATGATGTGCTTACAGAGCAACTCAGATGTAATGATGAAAGGAATGATGAAAAATGTATGTCACAAGTAATACGCAGGTTAGCTTAAGGGAAGTCACGTATGCACGCGGAAAAGGACGTGCCAAGTCGCGTATGGGCTTTAGCGCTCCAAAATTAGAATACCAAGGGGCATTACCATGGTATTGACCCATTGTATTGAGCGCTGGGTTGTCTATGTGGTCCCGTCCAGGAATACCATCGGAAGTAATGTGGTTTTGACTCATGGTATTGAAAAAGGCTAAATCTATATAAGGAGAAGAATTTCATTGTGCAAGGTGTGCATGTGTCTGGGCTTTAATGAATACTTCACTCCGAAGTATATCTGCATGGTGGAACTTTGCTCTTAATTGATAGATCTGATTCTAGAATGTATCTATGAACATAATGAAGGTTCAAGAACTCTAGATCTTGAAATGGAAAAACTCTTGGATGATCTGAAAAGAAGTGATGAAGACCTGGCGCAAATCTGTCAAAAGAAGTTGAAGAAATCTGGGTAAGTTCATAGATCTGGTCTGTTCTGCAAAGTTTATCTTTTATAGATCTATACGCAGGTTCGTTTCAGTGAAGGCGCGTATATACGTGAGTTGGTTCGATATAAAGTAGCGTATGGGTTATTAAAGAATGAAAAAGTAAAAATATCTTGAGTAAATCCTAAATGCGATTCACCCCCCCCCCCCCCTCTCGGTATTTTTCCAACAAATGTCTACGCATGACATTTGTGGATATATCAATGAGCACTGTTTTGAACACCATATATTATGATATGAAACCACACTCTAACACAAAAACAAATCTTTTATTATTAGGGCATGGCTTAACTATCTATATAAAAAAAAAAAAATCAATTGCACGCACATAAAATAGTTTAACAATTTCACATAAAATGGTTTAACAATTTCACAGATATGATATAAATATGCGAAGGAAAAAACAACTCATGGAATTAAATGAAACAGTTAAACTAGAAAATTTGGTCGATAAGCATGGCCCCCATAATCATTTGCATACCCATCGATTTCATTCCCTTCCCCATCGACATCATCCCCATCACCATCCTCACCTCCATCACCATCGACATCATCCTCATCACCATCGAGTCACCATCACCATCCTCAAAATGGTGGCCATCTCCATAACCTCCATAATTTTTATAACTATGTTCAGCTCCAACATCCTCGTCCTCACCTCTGACTCTTGGAAAGGTCATAGGAGGACATGAATCTTCAGACATATAATCATTTGTCCTTGGATCCTCAATTATGTACTAATATATCTCAGTAAGTTATGAGGAGTTGGATTAGCTATCTTCATGACAACACTCACTACTTTCATCACCAATTGAGTAATTATTAGTATATGAATCCTCAATCATTTAATAATCGGTCATTGTACCTTCGTATCCCAACACACATCTTTAATGACTCCACTCACTATTCTCATCACTTTCACTCAGGTTTTCTGGTGGCGAAGGATTCGAAGCCATACTCCAGCTTGAGAGGAGTTTTCGTAGCCAAGTTCACACGGTTTAGAGTGCATAACGTCATCAAGTGTGATATGGCCTCCAATCCTTCGCCATTTGGAAGCCAAAGGGAAAGTGATGAGAATAGTGAGTGCAGTCACGAAAGTAGTGTGTGGGGAGATGAAGATACGAAGATCGATGATTACATGATTGAGGAATTAGAGACTGATAATTACATAATGAATGTTGAAAGTAGTGAGTGTGGTGATGAAGATAGCGAATATAATAGCTAAGAACATACTTAGATGGATGATTACATGATACAAGATTCATAGACTATTGATTACATGTCTGAAGATTCATATCCTCCTTATTTAGATTCTCATCCTCCTCTCACCTTGCCAAGAGTGAGAGGTAAGGGTGAGCATGTTGGAGGTGATTATAGTTATGATGATTATTGAGGTTATGGAGATGGCCACCATTTTGAGTATGGTGATTTCGGCGAGGATGTTGATGAGGATGGGGATGATTTCCATGGGAAAGGAGATGATTTCCATGGGGATGGGGATGGCGATGGGGGCCATGATTATCGGCCCACACGAAACAAAAATAAATGGTCAGATCTAGGTTCTGAATGTATGGTTTTAAGTAAAAATTTCCAAAATAAAAATGAGATACCTAGAAGCAATAAACAATCATAGGATACATATGTGTTTATTGTGGTGGCGTGCAGTAAATTTGATTTTCATAATGATTTTTTGAGACTTAGGTGCCCTGCTGTGATCCATGCCATTATAGAAGTAGGTTAAATTTCGTAATCCACGCTATTATAGAAGCTCTGAAAATAGAAAATATCATAATGGAATAGTGATTAAATTAGATGAACAATAAGAATACTCCTGCATACCTTCTCAAAATAAGAACAAGGGATGAGGAGTCGAAAGTGGCGTTGTCCATCTTATCCAATATATCCTCCACTAATTCTCGCTTTTCATGGCTTGATAACAATTATAAATCTTTTTTCATTCCCCATAAGGTCAAGTGAGACCACCATTTTTATATTTGTATATAGTTTCAATAAAGAATATAGAGGACGATGGTACCTGGAACATTCTCTTGTTGGTGGGCATATGTATGCTACACAACACAACAAAATCATAGCTCTTCCAAGAATCATAACTAGAGCAATGAAAATCCCTCCTGTAGGATGTGTGAGGGTTGAGTCTCTCAACGACCCTAAGCCTTTGGGTCCTCCATTGAAATTTTCTATCACCCACTGCAAAAGCCTATAGGCAGGCATGCAAGTGAGAAAAAATTATGAAATAACAAACTTCACAATATTTTTCAACTTGCTACTTCATTGTGCCTCTATTTTTAAATTTTTTTCTCTTTATACCATGCCTTTCAAAATTACAGAGCCATGATGCAGGGATCATGTTTATTTTGGTGATTTTAGATTTTTGTGATTCGTATTGATATTATGAAATTGGTTTTACGATTAAGCACATCATATTATTTCATGTTCCTCTATATGATAAGAACACATCACACAGGTCAAAAAAAGAGTAATATGTATTGCGTGAGACCAAACATCAATAGGGAAAAACTTATTTTAGAAGAATAAGAGAAAGTTATTCACCTCCAAGAAACCTTAGGAATTATGTGAAAATTGCAGTAAATTTTTTGTAAATAAATACCCAATCTTCTATAAAAAGAAGATTTCATATTTATTATTTCTCACTTATTTCTTAAGGTAGCATGAAATTGGCTAATTTTCTCAAGTTCTATTAACAATGATAGTTCCAAATTTATGGTTCATCTGAAGAAATTCAGCTAACGCATACATCTACTCTTTCCACCCCATGCTAATCCATATAATCATGAAGAGAAACAAAAAAATGCATGAGTATATTGTAAAGCGGCACAATCCCTACATCAATACTTTTTGTAATTTTGAAAGGAACGGTGTACTTAATACATTTGTTAAAAATAAATTTGAAAAGCACAATACGGTAGTAAGTTTTAAATTTGGAATATTTAAACTTTCTACTTTAGATTCTAGGAATATTCTCATGCAGTAGCAAGTTGTAAATTTGGAATATTTAAACTTTCTACTGCAGAGTCCATGAATATCTGAAAATAACACAGATAGTGGTGAGGTCAAACAATTCTTAATATCATTTGGATTCTGACATATTTCCCAAATCTACAATCAAGATCAAGATAAAAATTCCCTAATCTTCATGAGTCATAGTAGACTATTAAGAGGGCTTAATGGGTGTTGAATTCTTTTGAGGGGGGGATTTAGAAACCAATATAGATGTCTATGCTTCAATATTCCCTTGTAATCACTTCAAATTTATTTCTCAAACAAGACTTATGCAATTTGAAAAAATATACACACATTTTTCTTTCTTTTGAGGAGCTCGATATTGAAACTGAATTATCTATGTGATTTCGCATATTCGATATCTAAAATTTGGTATTGTAGTAGCCTTGTGAATATTCTTTAAAATTACACACGTCTGACCTAATTTGGATGTTTCAAGACAAAGTTATTCCCAATCTCCCACAATGATCTAATTATGGATTGGTAAAGTAGAGTGAACGTGTATGGCCAACCTCGTGTCATTGTTTCCTCCTTCGGCTCTAAAATTGATACACAGGAAACTAAAGTCCGCGTGCCTTCAAATACTTTTTACATAATCCTGATCTAATTCTCAAAGAGAGAGTTATGATGATTTTCCCAAGGTCGCCTCTTTTAGGTGAAATTCGGAAGCATGCAAAAATCCTAACTTCCATAGATCATAACTATGAAAATATTGTGAACCAAGATCTGAAATTTTTACACAAAGTTCCCTAGGATATCGGCTTCGTGTGGTAAAATTTTTAGCTTTTGAACCTTCGTATAAAACATTTTATGGTGAAAATTCCACGATGACCTGTTTGGAGTATCAAAACCCTAGAATCAAAATATCTAACACAAAATGTTATGAAACCAGCTCCAAAAATATAAGAAAAGAGATATCAATGCCTTATAAATAAGGAACTTCGAGGGAAAACATCCTTTACATTACATAAATGAAAAATTCTTGGATGATACAAATGAAAAAACCTCCTTTATATATATAGGAGTCCATGGGGTCACAATATAATCCTAGCCGACCTAACAATAGTAATGTAAGGGAACAATAATAACAATATGGCGGTTATAGGGGTACAACAATAAAAATAAGGAGGCTACAATGACAACAATAAAGAGATACACTAGTATTCTAGGGACCAAAAATCCAAATTTAATGAACCCCACTATCTATGGGCACTATTTTGAACACCATATGTTATGCTATGAAACCAAACTCTAAACCAAAAATAAATCCTTTATTGTTACAACATGGTTTCACCATCTATAAAATAATTCAATTCTATCCACATAAAATGGTTCAATCATCCTACTAAAAGGGGCCCAATTTTAATAATATGATATAAATTAACGTAACTATCTCATGAGAAAAACAACTCAATGGCATAAAATGACGTACTTAAGCTAACAAAGTTGTTATTTTAACCTTAGCTGAAGTAGCTAGAACCTTAATTAGATAAAATGTTTAATTTATTAGACAATGAATAGATACTTATCACAATTTGAACCTCAAACTCAATTAACATTGATGAAGATTCTATTAAAATAGTTAATTTATTTGAGTAATTAATTTCCATAAAAAAGACAATTTGATAGGTAAGATAGCCATTTGAATTTGGATAAGAACAAAAAAAAGAATTGTTTACCTAAATCAGGGAAAACTATTCAATAGTTGTTATGAAATGAATTACTTTCTAAAGTATTCTTTTTACAAGATAATATAATACAATAAAATGATAATAATTAGTATTTATACCTTTATGAATATTTTCCCAACTACCCGATATGAATATATTCTTTTATTTTCATTAGATATTGTCCTACTACAATTTTATAGCCACATTGCATTTTTTATGTATTTGATTTGGTCCCTAACTACATAAAAGTAAGTCTCCCATGGTATGTTTCATTCTCTAAATGCAGGAGAATAGTCAATAGAGTCACTAAATAAAATCATTACTCCTTTAAGTAGCTTTATATATTTAAGGTTTGAGGTTAACAGTGTGAATTGATAATTATTTTTGCTATACCTCCTCGATTGGCTATTATGATCCTAATTATGAAATGTCATGACATTTGTGGATATATCAATGAGAACTATTTCGAACACCATATATTATGATATTAAACCACACTCTAACACTATTAGCCACCTATAATAATTTGACAAAGCAAAAAGGTGGCTAAATTTGTGACCAAGCCTTCAAGTGAATCTTCTCTTCGAAAATATATCATTCTTGAAGTCTCAGATATCTCTTATCCTTCAGAAATCTTAACTGCTATTTCTATCAAAGGAATTCAAAACCTACTATATACTATGAATGGAACTGTTTTAAAGGCCTCCATCTTCACCATTTCATCCTCTAATATACCCCCCCCATATTCCTCATTCTCCTTTATGTTTTACCTTTCAAAGCCCATTTTTTCCCTTTAAACCTGGTGCTCCCTCATACTTGGTTTAAAAAATTCACTTGTCCACCTATCGGAACCTTCATTCAACATTAAAATATTTTTTTTTTAGCCTAAACCAGCCATTTTTACATTATGGAGGTATTAGCCCCTGAGGGCTTAAGTCCCCTACCCCCCCTTCCACATACAACCCGCACTATGACCAAGCACATAAAGCCTCATCACAGTCGCAAACTTTTTCTTCCCGAACTTCCCTTTATCCTTTTTCCCGATGCGATAAGCACTTTTCCCTCCAGACCCCTGGTCCTACTTGCTCCCACAAGACCACGCCCCGACACTTATTCCACCCCATACCCATCGCATCAGCAAATTTCAATCCATCGGTCCCTTTCCTTTCCTTCCACGCTACCCGATCTCCCGATGCGATCCAATCCGTCCACCTAGTAGATTCGACGGCTCACGTTTAACCCGACTGCTATCCCACCATCCGCTCCACAAAAAGGGTTACGTCACCTGCTTGGCCCACGGATCGTTCTGCCAGAGCACCCTGCCACTTGTCGCGCTCACTCCACACCGTCGGATCTGGCACCCCGGATCCAATGTTCGCCGATCCATATCGCATTTTTTTTGCCCCTCCCGAGCACCACGCAACTCTTTTGCGAAATGGGCGGTATTGAAAATCCATGTGTCAACTGTTCTATGGAATCGCACTCCATTCAGCCTAAACCACTTACTGCCTTTTTGCTATGTGATAACCACCAATGGTTTTCTTAAACCATTTTCCCTCCTCTCGCGCCATTCCACCAATTTGAACCAGGTTTTCGGCCTCCGCCATGGTTTCAACCCTTTGGTCACTGCATTCACCATATCCACACTGCTCCTTCACCATCTCGAGCCTCTGTTGCAGTTATACCCCGCACACAGGTTTTATTTAATTGGTTTATCTTATGTTTGCAGGTTTAATGGTGATCACTCTCAGTGTCCCACAGTCACAGACAGGTGACAGAGAAGGTCTAGGGTGACAATAATGTGGCCTAAAGTCAATGCAAAGGGGAAAAAGGGGGGATGATTTACGTGTCTTGGCCCTATAACACCATCACTGGTCGAACGAACAAACCCTTCGACCACTAAAGCCATCTATATAGTCAGCAGTGCAGAAGAAACAACGAAGAGTATCAGAAAGGATTAAAGTTTAATGCATAATATGGAAGATTTGACACTCAATCTGAAGATTAAATGTAGATTATCAGTGATCAGATTAACAAAGGAGACCTATCAGCAAAGCGTTATTTCTCCTAAGGCAGGGCGAACTTCCTCAGCCTAGTTCATTCTTCATCGATCCCCAGGATAGTTATTACTCTGACACAAACTCCTAGAATGTCAGTACATTGGTCACACAACATAGAAGACCCGAAAGCCAGATTATCCACCTTACTTGTCACAGAGGATTAAACAGAGTACTACAACCAGAAAGTATTTCAAAGAACATACCCTCAGAGTTATTATCAATTTGACAAAGACTCCGAAGTCATCTAAAGGGTGCCAGCATTTAATGTAAAACCATTAAGCAGAGAGAGCATCCAAATACTTCTTCCCCTCTGTCTTAATGAATCATTTAAGTCCTATCTACTAGTACTATCACTCATTCACCTATAAGAACTCATCGAAAATACATTGTAAAGGGTTGTTGGTTGTTGGAAATAAACTGATTGTAAGCTGTTTATTGAGTTAAAATTCTCTGAGTAGTTGTTGTAAATAGGCTGGGAGATGATTTCTGGATTGTATCAAGCTATCGGACAAGAATGTATGTGATTTGTTTTCTCTACTAATATGCCAAGCATGTTCATTGAATCCTGGTCTAAGCCATTGGTGATGTGTCCCTTTCTCTGTTATTGTTTTCCCTCTGTGATTACATCATGTTTCATTTTCTCTGATAAGAAAAAGTAATTTTAGCTTAGGATATACTACTGGAAGTACCCTAATGCTTCCTGCACATTCTTATCTTTATGTTTTCTGCTATTTGTGTATCTCAGAACAAATTCAATATAATTTAACCAGCTGAAGAGTTGGTTTGCCCATGCTTACAGATGTATGAATTTAGAGTTTGTTTCTTAGATGTTCTTGTTTGGTTCAACTGGAAGAGTTAGGGAATAGGGAGATTTAGAGTTAGCCCTATCCCCTAAGTCCCCTTTCCAACAGTTATCCTTTGGAAGATCCCTTTGAGTTGAGTGTCAAAAGCAGAGAAGGTTAAAATTCTTTCTCTGATATTAGACCTCACTCTGTGTTTGAACTTAAGTGTTTTATACTATCTGAAAGTAATTAGGAGGACTGCTGGATTGTTTTGTTTGAAGTTAACCTCATCAGGAGTATTAATCATATAGGTATAAGGTATGCCCTGTCTCTTGACTTACTCCGAAGTTGTCACCTTGAAAGACTTTCCTTGTTATTCCATTCATTTCGTTATTGTTTCATCCCATGCAATCATCTTAAGAGATCCTCTGATTTAGATGACTAACCCTTTGAAAGCCTTGGATATTTGGATTGCAATTAAACCCTTTTATGACCCCATTGCCCAATGAACTTGTATTCTCTTTGAGTTATCTTCCCATTGCTGAAAATCCTACACTACTCCTATCTTTACATTTTATTAACCCTTCTTTCAATGTTTCCCAACCAAACAAACAAATCATAAAACCTTTTTGCTTTATATATAGCCTAATACCTTAAATTGAACTTTAAAGACACATTATCCTTTACCTTTATAGAGAGATCCCTCTCTGGAACCGGGAGGGCTAGATCCTGAGATCCCAAAGTGGTTCTGATGTTGCCTGGTCATTTGGTATGCCAATAGACCAAATCACTAGGACCCCAACATAATGGCGACTCCGCTGGGGAACTATTCTGAGTAGAATGCTATTTTAGACATCCTTAAGAACTCAAAAAACCCACAAAGCCTTGTGCTGGTAGTTAATGACTGAGGTGGACAGTGAGACATCTCGAACATTTGAAATCATCCACCTGGCGACTCCACAACTCCTAAAAAGATCAAAAGACTCCACTGGTGATCAGTAGGCCTGTTGATTATTCCTAGTTTCACAAAGACTCCACTGGGGTAGCCCGCACTACCATAAGAACATTGTTCACACCCATGATTAGGAAACTCTGAGGATTAATTTTCTTTTTTTAAGACTAGTTTGCCTCTTAAAGATTGTTATATCTGGCTAACTTCCTTCCTTTTCAGGTCCAAAAATTAACATACTGGCTTCAAGAAGAATCCACACTAGAGCTTATCCTAATCCAAATCCTCCTGAAATAGTTGATAACCCAGAAAGCATTCCTTGGAAGTCTCCTGTATCTAGGGATCCAACTATGGTCAGGCCCATTCATAGAGCTAACTCAGTGCCTGTAAACCTTATAGCTCTATCAGATACTCAAGTTGACTTAGATTTATCAAGTAATTTACCAAGAGCTAAGTCATTTAGTGGTATAGATCAGACAAACTTTGAGCCTCTAAGTTCACCACCACAAAGTGGTCAACATATTAGCGACAGAGAAACCCCTCCATCCACACCTCCTGATCCCCATCTCATTCATAACTTGGGTCTCTTTCACTCTAGATCTGCTCAACAGTCTCTTGTTGGTCCAAGCATTCCTTCCATCCACATACCTGTTGTTCAAGCCACTCCTTTAATCCCACAAAATACTATCATGGTAGCATGGTATGCTCCCCTAGTGTTACCACAACCTCTGGTTCCTTTACCTAATGAATATCAGTCCAAAATTCCCAATTTCACTAGAAGTGAATCCACTACTGCTCAACAGCATGTAGACAAGATGAATGATGCCTTCGATTATATGGAAATAGAAGATGAGACCATTAAGATGAGAATATTTGCCCAAAGCCTAGGAGGGGAAGCCAAGAAATGGTTTAAGAGTTTAGCCCCTCACAACATCAATTATCTCCCTTCTTTACATCAAACATTTACAAAAAAATGGGAAATTAGGAAAAATCCACTCCAAATACTTTCAGATTACAACAACCTAAAGAGAAGCACTGGGGAGAGTGTTAAAAATTATTGCACCAGATTCAATAGTGTGTATAATGCACTGCCCCCAGAATTGAAACCTCCACAAGGGTCAGCCTTGGCTAAATTTCCTGAAGGATTTGATCCTGAAATGGCCTATCAGCTTAGAGAAATAGATCCCTTAACTTTAGAAGACATGCAGAAGGGAGCTCTTAGTGTGGAAGTTAAACTGATTGAAAAAAGAGCCAGGATGAGGGCTAAGAAGAAAGTGACATACAAAGAGGACACTGCACCTTCTACGTCTGACTCAAAATTAGACCATCTAGCCAAGAACATGGATAGGTTAGAAAAAATGATGGAGAGGTTAGTTGTCTAGACAAGTGCCCAAAACAAGAACCAGACTCAAAGTCAGAACCAAAATTTTAGGAGAAACCCCCCTCAGATGAAACAAAGGGATTTTGATCAACAAGTCAGAGCTCCATTTCAAGAAAATTATGTTGATGAAGAGGAGGTAATGATAGAAGAGTCAGAGGGAACTATTATAAACATGCTGGGAGTTAATAATGAAGACCTGACCTTTTTCAAAGAAGACAACCAGACCTCATACACACATTATGGTGAGGAAGGGTTAGAATTTGAAGACTATAGGTTAGGATTCGAGAATTCCATCATGTAGGTCTGAGAACAATATGATCTCAAAAGAAAAAAGAACCCAAAAACTCCCAAACCAAAAACCTCTGAAATGACTATCAAGAGAAGACCTGAAAAGACTACTAAAGAGGTTGTTGAAAAAGACAAAGTGGAAGCTGAAAGTTCTGACAAAAGCAAGGGTAAGAACACCCAAACCAATGATACACCAATTCAAGAATCCAGCAACACTAGCATGACAACTAGTCCTTCTGACAAAACAGTTTCAACCAATGTACATAGTGAAAATCAGCAAGCTGATTTTACCAATAAAACAATGACCAACAAAACAGAATTGAGCCTTTCGAAGAACTAGTTTCCTTTCAATTTGGAAAGTGAAATTTCCAAAATCAAAATTTTTGTCCCTCTCACTAATTTGGTCACCCAAGATGTATGTAAATGTCAAATATTAAAAGATTTAAACCTAGGCGAAAACAATGACTCTGTCAACTTGAATGATGATCAACCAACTCTCCTGTTTGGCCCAAAAATTGAAGGGAAATTCTAGGAAGGAGTAGTGCCTCCTTTCTATGTCAATTTAAATATAAATGAAAAATTCCTACATAATTCTATGCATGATCCAGGTGGATATCGGCGGCCACCCACCTATTCCATTGGGACCAGCACCATCAATTCTTGCAGATTTTCACATTCAGCACAACTTACTATTTTTAGCAGGTTTTCGGGTCCTCCACTCTCGGAGCCGTTTTGGGGGCTTAATGATCCAGGTGGATATCGGTGGCCACCCACCTATTCCACTTGGCCCCCACCATTGTCTCTTTCAGTTTTTCAGTTTCGGCATAACTTACTATTTTTAGCAGTTTTTCGGGTCCTGAACTTCCGGAGCCGTTTTGAGGCCCTAAACGTTTTTTGGGTATCGAAAGTGCAGGCAATTTTTCTAATAAAATTCATCCCGACTGACTATAGTCTCGGATAGATCTTTCTTGAAGCATTGAACGCGTCAAAAGCCTTCCCAGGGAATCGGTGCCAAGGTTATGCCCAGAAGCCCAGAACCACCAATTTATAGCAGGCGCCAGAGTTTTAGCGCCTCATCTTACGGTTGGGTTTGTGAACGTTTCCAAATTCTACATTGTTTCTCAGCAATAAATAAACCTAAAACCTCATTGCTTAACACGATTTTCAGAGGCACTTAACTGCCACATCTCTTCTAGAATTAGCTACAAGCACCTAGCTATTCCTTTCCATTATGTGCATAAGCAACTTTTGCATTGTTGATATTAATAAAATGAAGTGTTATTTCATGCATCTCATGTTTATGGTTATGTGTTTGTTCTGTTAGTTCACATAAAATCAGGATCAATCGCATGACTAGGGGCCTGCACACATACATGCCCAAGGTGATCATGGAGAGATTAGGCCTAGAGATAACCAGACCATATAAAGATTTGTATCCTTTTGACTCTAGCAGAGTAAAATGTTTGGGCTTGATCAAAGACCTCTATGTGAATTTGACCCAAATCCTAGCCAAGTGCATGGTGATGGATGTTGTAGTGGCTGATGTGCCTCCCAAATATGGCATGTTGTTGTCAAGATCCTAGGGTGCCAAGTTGCAGGGTACAATGCAAATGGACATGACATATGCCACTATCCCTGTTTTCAGCCAACTTAGAAGACTCTATAGGGAATCACACATGAAATTCATGGTGAGCAGCCTAGAGAAACCAGAGAATGCCCCTCTTTACTATGCCCATACAAACGTAGACACTTTTATCCTTTACAATGAGGAGTTCACTAATGAGCAAGAAATAGAGGATAAAAATTTAACCAACGAAGTAGAGGTCACAAATCCAAGCATAACTGCAACTCTGGAAATAGAGGAAAACAAGGGAGAAAGACTTGAACAATTTTCTGAATTAGAAAACCAAAGTGAACAGGACCCAGACTGTAAATAGCAGACTACCCATTGACCTAAACTCCATGAAAATCCTGAGGAAAAAAATGTAACACAACATAGGGTTGACCTCAGGAAACAACGTAATGATGAACATGACATCGAGGATGAAACTAATGGCAAATCTAGAAACAACCATTTATGGAGCATGAGTTTTGATGGGTTTTGCACTAAAACGAGTGCAGTAGCAGGAGTATGGTTGCACAACACTAAAAACAGTTATGATGAAATCCATGCTTTCAAGTTAAACTTCAAATGCACGAAAACATAGCAAAGTATGAAGCTCTCCTCTTAGGATCACATCTATTAAAAAAACTAGGAGCTAAGAGGATATTTGTTCATGGAGACTCAGAGCTGGTCATCAAATAAATAAATGGAGATTACACTACCAAACATCCTAGATTAAGGGCATATAGAAATGATGCCATGGATCTTTTGAAAACATCTGTAGAATATGAGCTAGTGTTTGTCCCTAGAAGTTAAAACATACTTGCAAATGGTTTGGCTTATGCTGCTAGCTCATGCCAAAGACCACATAATGACAAACAGTTCATTGTTTAAACAAAATACAGACTAGCAGTACCTGATAATAAAAAATATTGGTAGGTCTTTGAGGGTGATAAACAAATAGAGGATTTCCTACTTTCCACGAACGAGTTTGAATTTCCAAATTCAAACTCCAAGTCCGATGAAAACTATTTAGATGAAAAGCCTCCTGATGAAGAAAAATCATTCCCTATTGCAGAAATAAACATGCTGACCATAGAATTCAAAAATCACACAGAAGAATACATAAACGCAGATAAAGAATACATAGAGGTACTGCAGTCCAAAGACAAAGGTATACCCTGAGGACTGGCCCCTCTAGAAGACCTCTTCGATTTTAATGATGTGACAAAGAATACGACAATAGAACCCACTGAATCTGATATTGAAGAATGTAACATAGGCACCAAGGACCAGCCTAAGATGATCAAATTATCTAAAACATTTCCAACTTATATCAGGCTGAAATACATTGTTTTATTTAAAGAGTTTGCTGATGTTTTTTCTTGGAGCTATGAATATTTGAAGGCCTATGACACAGAGAACATCTAGCATGGGATACCATTGAAAGAAAACCAAAAACATTTTAGGCAAAAGCTGTGCAAAATAAACCCTATACAGTTACCTCTGGTGGAAAAGGAAATTAAGAAAATGTATGATGCTGGAATCATAGTCCATTTGAGGTTTTCAAACTGCGTATATAACCTTGTGGCTGTAAGGAAAAAGACAGGAGAAATAAGGCTATGTATCGATTTCAGAAACTTAAACAGAGCCTCATTAAAATACAATTACCCCTTTCCCAAAATGGAACACATCCTACAAAGGGTAGTTGGTTCTAAGAGGATTTCTCTGCTAGATGGCTTTTCAGGATATAACCAGGTGTTGGTACTGCCTGAAGATCAACTCAAGACAACCTTCACAACTCCTTGGGGCACTTTCATGTATGTGAAAATTCCTTTTGGATTAATGAATGCTGGTGCCACCTTCCAAAGAGCCATGGAAATTTCATTCTCAAAATAGATAGGATACTTCATTGTAATTTACCTCGATGACATTATATTTTATTCCAAAACTGATGAAGAACACCTTAAACATTTTAGAAAGGTCTTTGAGAAATGCAGGAGGTATGGGCTATCTTTAAATCCCAAAAATACTTTGTTTGGTCTCCAAGAAGGTAAACTTCTTGGGCATATCATATTTGAAGAGGGGATAAAAATAGACCCAAAAAGGGTTGAAGGTATTTTTCAAATTAGTCACCCTAGAAACATCAAGGAATTGAAATATTTCATTGGAAAGATTAATTTCTTGAGGAGATTCATACCCAACCTAGAAAAACTCCTGAGAAACATGACAAATATGCTAAAAAAGGAGGTGGGAGTTAAATGGACTCTAGAAGCCAAGAAGTCCTTTGAACTGGTAAAACATGCACTCACCTGAGCACCAGTTCTCATCAGCCTTGATTTTACTAAGGATTTCCTCATATTCTCATTTGCATCGGAGTATATTGTGGCTATTGTCCTATTACAGAAAAATCCATAAGGACAAGAGCAGCCAATTGCATTTTTTAGCAAGGCATTAAGAGAGGCACCTCTGAAATATAATATTATGGAAAAACAGGCCTATGCCTTGGTAAAGGCCTTGAAGGATTTCAGAGTTTATATCTTACATTCTCATATTATTTCCTTTGTGCCTAATATAGTGGTAAAAGACATTTTGTCACAAGATCCAGATGGCAAAAGAGGCAAGTGGATTGCTGTGATACTAGAATATGATTTGTAAATCAAACCCACTAAACTCATCAAGGGTCAAGGCTTAGCACAATTGATGGATGAATCTAACTTACAGGCCCTTGACATAAATATGGTAGATGAATTGGATGAACATGAAGGGTTACCAGCTCCCATGGTGGAATATCATTTCCAAAACTCACCTTGGTATACTGACATTTTATATGTGCTTACAAATCTTAATGCTCCCCCTGATTTATCTAAGACTAAGGCAAGGTTTTTAAAGTTGAAAGCTAGAAATTACTGCATTTTAGATGAATGTTTATATTGGAAAAGTGCCAATGGTTTATTGCTTAAATGTTTGCCTAAAGTTGATGCAGATAGGATCAAGCATGAGTTTCATGAAGGAGAGTGTGGAGGCCATCTCTATTGGAAAACCACCACCAATAAAATCCTTAGAGCTGGCTATTACTGGCCCACCCTTTTCCAAGATATCCACAAAATGATAGTTTCCTGCCACAAATGACAAATCTTTGAGGGAAAACGAAAACTCCTTCCTTTACCCTTAAAACTAGTCACTGTTGAAGCTCCTTTTCAACAGTGGGGCCTAGACTTCATTGGGGAAACCCACCTTGCTTCATCTGCCCAACATAGATTGATACTCACAGCCACTAAATATTTCACTAAATGGATAGAGGCCATCCCTTCTAGGAATGCCATATATTTAGTTATCATAAAATTCCTTGAAGACCATATCCTATCTAGATTTGGCTGCCCCAGGAAAATTATCACTGACAATGCTGCTGCCTTTGGTTCCAAAAAGATGATTGATTTTTGCTACAGATATCAGATTGTACCTGGTCATTGCAATGATTATTACCCTCAAGGTAATGGGCTGGCAGAATCATCAAATAAAAGTTTGGTAAACATCATCAAAAAGCTGCTGGAAGATAATAAAAAGTCATGGCATAATAAGCTAGTGCATGCTCTATGGGAAGACAGATTGACAACAAAGAAATCCACTGGAATGTCTCCCTATCAGCTACTTTATGGAGCAGATGCAGTTTTCCCTACCAGTTTAGGAGTACCAGTGATAAATTTGGTCCAAGAAATACAGTCAGAGGAAGATAGCATGGTGAGGAGGATCAATCAGACCATACATCTCCAGCAAACAAGGTAAGAAGTCTACAACATAGCTTAGAAAGTAAAAGGGAATATCAAAAGGTTGTTTGATAAAAGGAAAAAGGCCTATGATTTCAAAATTGGAGACAAGGTACTCAAATGGGACTCTAGGAGAGAAGATAAGGGTAAGCATGGCAAGTTTGACAATTTATGGCAAGGCCCTTACATCATTGAATCTGCTATTGGTCCCAACGCATTTTTTCTACAAGAAATGGATGGTACAAATTTTTTTGGGGGTCCTGTCAATGGCAAGATGCTCAAGCATTATTTCTGTTGAACCCAGTTTAAAGTTTTCACACCCATTGTAAATATCCTTGCTTTGTTTTGTTTTGAAAAGAAAAGAAAAAATGTACAAAAAGAGAAAAAGAAAGGTTCAGACAAGTTCAAATCTTGAACCTATGGAGTTCTAAAAAGAATGGCTCAAATCAGATCAAAACCTGAGCCAGAGAAAAAGGAAGAGGATTGGCTCTAACATGCTCAAAACTTGAACCAACAAAGCAGAAAAAAATAGCTCTAACAGGATCAAAACCAGAGCTGAAATGAAGGAAGAAAGGTGACTCTAAAAAGCTCAAAATCAGAGTCACAACAAGAAGGAAGAATATATTTTAATTTCAGTTCTTTAAGCCTTCAAATTTTTGGTTTGGAATTTCTGCAAGTTTCATTTGATGTGCAGCTTGTCTTTATTCCATGAACCCACAACAAATTAGACAATCTAATCCTGGTTTGGCTACATTTTCAATTTCTATTTTAGAATATAGAGAATGAAAATCTGTCAGACTGTTTAATCCTGACAGATATTAGATTAGGTAGAGAAGCTATAAGTCCAACTGTTCAATTTGGTCTCATGGAAGAATAAGGTTAGACTTAGAGTAGTTTCCTGTTGTCAATAAAAAATGATGACGAAAAAGGTCTTCAAGTCCAAATGCACCTTGAAGAAAAAAATTTAGGACAGTAGGATGGGTAGGTAGTTGTTTGGGGAAGTATTGATGCCGATATAATACTCACCATGTCTGTAACCGCTGAATCAGAGAGAGAAAAAGATGGTAAAAAACAAGGCACTGGCCTACTTCCAAAGATTTTATCTGAGATGCTTGACACCTTCAAGAAGATGCCATCCCCATGTGGAGCCACTATTAGCCACCTATAATAATTTGACAAAGAAAAAAGGTGGCTAAATTTGTGACCAAGCCTTCAAGTGAATCTTCTCTTTGAAAATATATCATTCTTGAAATCTCAGATATCTCTTATCCTTCATAAATCTTCACTGTTGTTTCTATCAAAGGAATTCAAAACCTACTATTATACTATGAAGGGAATTGTTTTAAAGGCCTCCATCTTCACCATTTCATCCTCTAATCTACCCCCCCATATTCCTCATTCTCCTTTATGTTTTACCTTTCAAAGCCCATTTTTTCCCTTTAAACCTCGTGCTCCTTCATAATTGGTTTAAAAAACCCCCTTGTCCACCTATAGGAACCTTCATTCAGCATTAAAATAATTTTTTTTTTTAGCCTAAAGCATCCCATTTTACATTATGGAGGTATTAGCCCCCTAGGGCTTAAGTCCCCTAGCCCCCCTTCCACATACAACCCACGCTATGACCAAGCACATAAAGCCTCATCGCAATCACAAACTTTTTCTTCCTGAACTTCCCTTTATCCTTTTTCCCGATGCGATAAGAACTTTTCCCTCCAGACCCCTGGTCCCACTTGATCCCACAGGACCACGCCCCGGCAATTATTCCAGCCCATACCCATCGCATCGGAAAATTTCAATCCATTGGTCGCTTTCCTTTCCTTCCACGCTACCTGATCTCCAAATGCGATCCCAGTCGTCCACCCAATAGATCCAACGGCTCACGTTTAACCCGACCGCTATCCCACTGTCCACTCCACAAAAAGGGTTACATCACCTTCCTGGCCCACGGCTTATTCTGCCCATGCACCTTGTCGCTTGTCGCGCTCACTCCGCACCGGCAGATCTGGCACACTAGATCCAACGGTCGCCAATCCATATCACATTTTTTTTGCCCCTCCCGAGCACCGCACAACTCTTTTGCGAAATGGGCGATATTTAAAATCCATGTGTCGACCATTCTATGGAATCGTACTCCATTCGGCCAAAACCACTTACTGCATTTTGCTATGCGATAACCACCAATGGTTTTCTTAAACCATTTTCCCTCCTCTCGCACCATTCCACCAATTTGAACCTGGTTTTCGCCCTCCGCCATGGTTTTGACCCTTTGGCCACTGCATTCACCATCTTCGCACTGCTCCTTCACCATCCCAAGCCTCTGTTGTAGTTATACCCTACACGCAGGTTTCATTTAATTGGTTTATCTTATGTTTTCAGGTTTAATGGTGATCGTTATCAATTTCCCACAGTCACAGACAAGTGACAGAGAAGGTCCAGGGTGACAATCCTGCGGCTTGAATTCAATGCAAAGGGGACAGAGGGGGGATGATTTACGTGTCTCGGCCCTGTAATATGATCACTGGTTGAATGAACAAACCCTCCAACCACCAAATCCACCTGTAAAATCAGCAGTGCAGAAGAAACAACGAAGAGTATCAGAAAGGATTAAAGTTTAATGCATAATATGGAAGATTTGACACTCAATCTGAAGATTAAATGCAGATTATCAATGATCAAAGTAACAAAGGAGACCTATCAACAGAGCGTTCTTTCCCCTAAGGCAGGACGAACTTCCTCAACCTAGTTAATTCTTCATCGAGCCCCAGGATAATTATTACTCTAATAGAAACTCCTAGAATGTCAGTACATTGGTCGCACAGCATGAAAGAAATGAAAGCCAGATTATCCACCTTAATTTTCACAGAGGATTAAACAGAGTACTACAGCCAGAAATTATTTCAAAGAACATACCCTCATAGTTATTTTCAATCTGACAAAGACTCCTAAGTCATCTAAAGGGTACCATCATTTAATGTAAAACCATTAAGCAGAGTGGGCATCCGAATACTTCTTCCCCTCTGTCTTAATTAATAATTTAAGTCCTCTCTACCAGTACTATCACTCATTCACCTATAATAACTCGTCAAAAATACATTGTAAAGGGTTGTTGGTTGTTGGAAATAAACTGATTGTAAGCCGTTTATTGAGTTAAATTTCTCTGAGTAGTTGTTGTAAATAGGATGGGAGATTATTTCTGGATTGTATCAAGCTATTGAACAAGAATGTATGTGATTTTTTTGCTCTACTAATATGACAAGCATGTTCATCGGATCCTGATCTAAGCCATTGGTGATGTGTCCCTTTCTCTGTTATTATTTTCCCTCTGTGATTACATCATGTTTCATTTTCTCTGATAAGAAACAGTAATTTTAGCTTAGGATATACTGCTGGAAGTACCAAATGCTTCCTGCACATTCTTATCATTATGTTTTCTTATATTTGTGTATCTCAGAACAAATTCAATATAATTTAACTAGTTGAAGAGTTGGTTTGCCCATGCTTACTGAAGTATGAATTTAGAGTTTGTTTCTTAGATGTTCTTGTTTGGTTCAGCTGGAAGATTTAGGGAATAGGGAGATTTAGTGTTAGCCCTATCCCCTAAGTCTCCTTTCCAACAGTTAGCCTTTCGAAGATCCCTTTGAGTTGAGTGTCAAAAGCAAAGAAGGTTAAAAGTCTTTCTCTGATCTTAGACCTCGCTCTGTGTTTGAACTTGAGTGTTTTCTACTATCCGAAAGTAGTCAGGAGGACTGTTGGATTGTTGTCTTTGAATTTAACCTCATCAAGAGTATTGATCATAGAGATATAAGGTGTGCCCTGTCTCTTGACTTACTCTGAAGTTGTCACCTTGAAAGGCTTTCCTTGTTATTCGATTCATTTCCTTATTGTTTCATCCCATGAAATCATCTTAAGAGATCCTCTGATTTAGATGACTAGCCCTTTGAAAGCCTTGGATATTTGGATTGCAGTAAACCCTTTTATAACCCCATTGCCCAATGAACTTGTATTCTCTTTGAGTTATCTTCCCATTGCCGAAAATCCTACACTACTCCTGCCTTTACATTTCATTAACCCTTCTTTCAATGTTTCCCAACCAAACAAACAAATCAAAAAACCTTTGTGCTCTATAAATAGCCTAATAGCTTAAATTGAACTTTAAAGACACATTCTCCTTTACCTTTATAGAGAGATCCCTCTCTGGATCCAGGAGGGCTAGATCCTGAGATCCCAAAGCGGTTCTGATGTTGCCTGGTCATTTGGTATGCTAGTAGACCAAATCACTAGGACCCCAGCAAACACAAAAACAAATCTTTTATTATTAGGGCATGGCTTAAGTATCTATAAAGAAAAATAAAAATAAAAATGCACCCACATAAAATAGTTTAACAATTTCACATAAAATGGTTTAAAAATTTCACAGATATGATATAAATATGCCAAGGAAAAAAAAACTCATGGAATAAAATGAAACACTTAAACTAGAAAATTTGGTCGATAATCATGGCCCCCATAATCATTCCCATACCCATCGACATCATCCCCTTCACCATCGACATCATCCCCATTGTCATCCTCACCTCCATCACCATCGTCATCATCCCCATCACCATCAATTCGCCATCACCATCCTCAAATTGGTGGCCATCATCATAACCTCCATAATTTTTATAACCATGATGAGCTCCAACATCCTCATCCTCACCTCTAACTCTTGGAAAGGTCATAGGAGGACATGAATCTTCAGACATGTAATCATTAGTCTTTCGATCCTCAATCATGTAAGTTATGAGGAGTTGGATTAGTTATCTTCATGACCACACTCACTACTTTCATCACCGATTGAGTAATTATTAGTCTTTGAATCCTCAATCATGTAATAATCTTTCTCTGTATCTTCGTATCCCAACACACATCTTTAATGACTCCACTCACTATTCTCATCACTTTCACTCAGGTTTCCTGATGGCGAAGGATTGGAAGCCATACTCTAGCTTGAGAGGATTATTCATAGCCAAGTGCACATGGTTTAGAGTGCGTAACATCATCAAGTGTGATGTAGCCTCCAATCCTTTGCCATTTGGAAGCCAAAGGGAAAGTGATAAGAATAGTGAGTGGAGTCACAAAATTAGTGTGTGGGGAGATGAAGTTGCGAAGATCGATGATTACATGATTGAGGATTTAAAGACTGATAATTACTTAATTAGTGTTGAAAGTAGTGAGTGTGGTGATGAAGATAGCGAATCTAATAGTTAAGAACGTAGTTAGATGGATGATTACATGATACATGATTCATAGACTAATGGTTACATGTCTGAAGATTCAGATCCTCCTTATTTATATTCTCATCCTCCTCTCACCTTGTCAAGAGTGAGAGGTAAGGGCGAGCATGTTGGAGGTGATTATAGTTATGATGATTATTGACGTTATGGAGATGGCCACCATTTTGAGGATGGTGATGAGGATGGGGATGATGTCGATGGGAAAGGGGATGATGTACATGTGGATGGGGATGGAGATGGAGGCCATGATTATCAGCCCACACGGAACAAAAACAAATGATCAGAGCTAGGTTATGAAAAAATGGTTTTAAGTATAAATTTCCAAAATAAAAATGAGATACCTAGAAGCAGTAAACAATGATAGGATACATATTTGTTTACTGTGGTGCAGTGTAGTAAATTTGATTTTCATAATGATTTTGTGAGACTTAGGTGCCCTGCTGTGATCCATACCATTATAGAATTAGGTTCAATTTTGTAATCCACGCCATTATAGAAGCTCTGAAAACATAAAATATCATAATGGAATAGTGATTGAATTAGATGAAGAATAAGAATACTTCCACATACCTTCTCAAAATAAGAACAAGGGATGGGGAGTTGAAAGTGGCGTTCATTTTTTCCAATATATCCTCTGCTAATTATCACTTTTCATGGCTTCATAAAAATTATAAATCTTTTTTCATTCCCAATAAGGCCAAGTGAGACCACCACTTTTATATTTGTATATAATTTTAATAAAGAATATAGAGGGCGGTGGCACCTGGAACATTATGTTTCTGGTGGGCATATGTATGCTACGCAACACAATAGCATCACAATTCTTCCAAGAATCATAACCAGAGCAATGAAAATCCCTCTTGTAGGATGTGTGAGGGTTGAGTCTCTTGATGACCCTGATCCTTTGGGTCATCCGTTGAAATTTTCCATCGGCCATTGTGAAAGCCTATAGGCAGGCACGCAAGTCAGAAAAAGTTATCAAATAACAAACTTCACAATATTTTTCAACTTGCCACTTCATTGTGCCTCTATTTTTAATTTTTTTTCTATTTATACCATGCCTTTCAAAATTACAGAGCCATGATGCAGGGATCATGTTTATTTTGGTGATTTTAGATTTTTTTGATTCGTATTGATATTATGAAATTGTTTTTACGATTAAGCACATTATATTATTTTATGTTCCTCTATATGATAAGAACACATCATAGAGGTCAAAAAAATAGTAATATGTGTTGCGTGAGACCAAACATCAATAGGGAAAAACTTAGTTTAGAAGAATAAAAGAAAGTTATCCACCTCCAAGCAACCTTAGGAATTATGTGAAAATTGCAGTAAATTGTTTGTAAATAAATACCCAATCTTCAATTAAAAAGAAGATTTCATATTTATTATTTCTCACTTATTTCTTAAGGTAGCATGCAATTGGCTAATTTTCTCAAGTTATATTAACAAATATAGTTCCCAATTGATGGTTCATCTGAAGCAATTCAGCTAACGCATACATCTACTCTTTCCACCCCATGATAATCCATCTAATCATGAAGAGGAACAAAAAATTGCATGAGTATTTTGTAAAGCTTCACAATCCCTACATCATGGATTTTCGTAATTTTGAAAGGCATAGTGTACATACTACAGTTGTTAAAAATGAATTTTAAAAGCACAATGCAGTAGTAAGTTGTAAATTTGGAATATTTAAACTTTCTACTTCAGATTCTAGGAATATTTTGATGCAGTAGCAAGTTGTAAATTTGGAATATTTAAACTTGCAACTGCAGAGCCCACGAATATTTGAGAATATAACAGATAGTGGTGAGGTCAAACAATTGTTAATATCCTTTGGACTCTGAGATATTTCCCAAATATACAATCAAGATCAAGATAAAAATGTCCATGTTGATTAATTCCATTAAGAAAAGATAATCTATATGTACTAAAAACCTGTGAAATGAATTAAAGTGTACATTTAAAATACTTTCAATAATCTCTATGTATCTTAACATTTGCTATAAAATTAAGAATTGAACCAAGAAATGTTGCGAATTAATAAGGGAAAAATATTAAATAACATTTTTATTATTATTTAAGGTTACCCAAATTTTAGTAACCTCTATTATAACCAATCATTTGAATAGAAAATATTAATTGTTTCAATAACCTAGTATAACTATGTATCTTAATATTTGCATGAAGTCGAGAAATTGAACCATGAAAAAAATATTAAATAAGATAAATTGTTATTTAAGGTTAGGAAAATTTTAGTCACCTTTTCTCTATTATAACCAATGGTTTTAATAGAAAATATCCATTTTTGGAAGGAATTGAAGGGAGAGATGGAGCTCGGGGAAAACCCTAGCTATGGCGGAAATCAGAGTTTATAGCCATCAAATGGCGAGGAGGTATTGGGAGGAGGGCCATGAACATGGTGCCTCTAGTTGCATCTGATATTGGTTAGTTTATTTCTTCACACCCACAATTTTTAAACTTTTTGATATATTCTGGCGAGGACCTAGGGTTCTATACTACTCTGCGGGTTACTACAACAAGGGGCCCCTGATTCTCTCTATTTTTGTTTTACCCATAAATTTTCAGGCCTCTCCCTTACTTTGCGAAGGTGGGGGTCCATTGAGCTCAGTTTTGTGCTTTTATTTTTTAGAACATTCTCTAGTATTTTGGGCTTCTTCCTTAACAACCAGATAAGCGGTTATTAGTCATGCCCCATAATTTTTCCTGCTCAGACTTGTTTTATCCGACTGGTGGTATCCCACTCACCTCAGAATGGGTCTTTTCACCGCCTACAGTACTAAACTGGGGTTGGTCTCAGCAGCACACCCAAATATCTCAGATGAGGAGGTGGATTATTCATCTAACCCCCTGGAGGGAGTCCAAATATTTCATCGGTCTTCATCAAGCAAGGTCGTTGGCTGGGTGACGGGTTTGACTGTAAGTGACTAGGACATGGAGGATATGGATGTATCTAAGTTAGTCATTCTTGTCTTGCTGGTCGTTCCACCCTTGGTTGTGTCGGCATCGAACGCAGAACACATTCTACATCTGGTAGCATCATTGTTTTTCTCCATCCCATCACCATACGTAAGACAAAAACCTTGGGTTTGAAAAACTTTCTTATTCTGATTATTGGACCTACTCTGGCTTCATGATCACGGTACCTTTTACTATAGTATTACCCAGCTATGTTGTTGATATCACACCATGACTCAGCGGTATAATTCTCACACTCTGATGAGGGGTTGAAACTGGATGGAGTAGTTCACCATAGGGTTCCTAGGACTGCAAAGAAAAAACATAGGTGTGTCAGGAGAAGACCCAAGCGAGATATTAGGTTCAAGAAAGGATTTGGAAAGGAAGAAATCGAACACACTACGTGGACGGTTCTGTTTGGTAGGTTTGAGGCAGAAGCTACACATGTGCTAGACTCAAAGTATGGATTTCAGAGATTTGGGGCAATTCAATGCCACATATTTCGAGGATTTTAACTATGAACAGGCGTTGGTTTACACTCATCTTTCCCCATCCATAATTGATCGATTGGGTACTCACCAAATACTGGAACATTGAGATGAATCCAATATTTATGAAGCATTGGACTCCCCTTTTCGACCCTGACAAGGAGAAATGAGGGGTTGGTCCGATATGGGTTTGACTTCCAGGACACCCACTTCACTTTTGGCATGAAGCATCCCTCTGGTTTATTGGGGAGTACTTAGGGATTTACCTGGATCACGTTCGGTCGTTTTTGGAGACAGGAAACATATCCGTGGCAGGGATACTTGTGCATCTAGACAATCACGAAGGGCTCCTTGAGGGGTATAATTTATACTTCAATGACATAGTTCAGCATCAAAATATGGATTATGAGGGGATCCCCTACATATGCAGTAGATTCCATGAGGTTGGAAATTTGTATAAATAATTCCCTCTTATCATTGCAACTGCGACTCCAACAAAAGTTATAGTTCATATGGCTACACAGACGAATTTCAAGGGTACAGCACAATACCCAGTGAATGTGCATGAGGAGCGGTGTCTTGACTCCTCGGCTGAACATTCGTTGTACCCCATCACGCGATCTAAGACTCAATGCACAACCACCCACACCCTCTTGGAGGATTCTGCAACCGATCTGGGTAGCACACTCATTCCTCCCATTTTGAATTATTCAGTTAATTTTGAATCTACCAACATTATGTTTGATGCACCACACTATAGTAATTTAAATACTTGCAATTTAAATCCCCTTAGTTGCCTTGTTGCAAATGCCCCACCTACTATCTCTCAACTTACCCCTCATACCTAGGTGGAGGACTCTTCCTCTCGTGTGCCCACTACATCCAACAGCCTCTCATCTGGTCATCGATATTACCTTAGGTCGACCGCCCAATCTCATGACACTCCTACTTTCGAACTTGGTGTGGACTCCAGAGGTACATTCTCGAAATCAACTAGGGGTCACCCATCCTCAATTACCAAAGCCATTAGGAAAGCAAGTCTGGAAGTGGCACCAGGCACTCAATCATCCATCGATCGGGCTCTTAGAGAAAATAACACCTGGGAAGGTGGTATACCATGATATGTCTCTCCCATAATTGCCTTGGTCTGGCTAGTGCTTATAAAAAAATGGCTCTAAGGCGGCTACTAGAACATGTTCGGGTTGATGTACTCTTTCTTCAAGAAACTTTACGTGATGGGATATATGTTTCAAAGGTCTTCTCTACACTACTCTCAGACTAGACCTTCAAAACGTCAGATTCTCGTGGTCGATTTGCTGGCAATGCCATTGGCATCAATAAAAAATCCATTTTGGTCCTTGGATGGTGGGGGAGCGAGGGCACACTAGGAGCTGACATTAGGGAAAATTTTAGGGGATAATAGTCGCAGGTGGGCTAATTTTCCACATTTTCTCCAAAAAAGATATTCGCTAATTTCCATTTTTTTCCAAAACATATTCGCCTAAATTTTATATTATAAAATTATTGTACTTTAAAAATTGCCAAAAAATTATACCTAGCAATAAAAAATCATTATAAACCTAAATATTTTTATAGAAATAACGCCAAACATTTTATAATTTTTATATTAGAATCTAGTAAGATTCACCAAGGTTTCTAAACTATAAAATAAATTTCAATCCTTAAAATTTTCCCTATTTGACATCATCTCTTGTAGCACAAATCTAGGAATCACCTTGAACAATGTGTATGGACCATGTCATCACAAAGAGTTCTTCTAGGATGAATGGATGCACAATTCTATCATGCAGCGAAATAATTTCATTATGGGTGGGGACTTAAACTTCTCTATTGGTCTATCTGAATCTTGGCATCCTGGGGCCACCCTATACTCATTATCCAGTTATTTTGAAAAGCTCATAGACAAGTTTTTCCTTCTAGATTTGGCTATGCCCAGGAATCTTCCCACATGGAGAAATAGGAGGAAGCATGTCGCGGCTCTGGCCAGAAGACTCGATCACTTTTTATCAAGATCTCGTTGCTTGAGAAAATTGACAAGGGAAGACAATGGGTGTGATCAGGGGGTTCCTCGGATCACTCTCCAATATATTTTGAAATTCAATCTCACAATCAAAATCCCATGGAAACTTTCAAGTTCAACTCAATTTGGCTTGAGGAGCCTGATTTCCACCCGATTTTCAAAAAGGAATGGCGACATTATGAGCAATCTCTTGAACTGTCTCCAGTAAGGGTCTTGCACAACAATCTTAACCGAATTAAATCACTCACCATAAGCTGGGCCAAAAATAAGAAATTGAAGGAGGATGAGGAACTATATAACATTGAACAGGAGATTGGCTATTTGACTGGGTCTGATTACCTACGTTTCAGATCAGCGAAGGCAAAAGACAGGTTAAATTCTATGGAATTTACAAAAGCAAAAATTCTAAGGAAAAGGGAAGAGGGATGGCAGCTCAAGAGCAGGGCCATCTGGTTACAAGCAGGGGATGAGAACACAAATTTTTTTCAACAATGCACTAAAGGGAGGAAAATTATTAACACAATATGGGAGCTCACTAACCAAAATGGGAGGGTGGCTCACTCACATAACCAACTCACTGGCATGGGTATACAACACTTCTCCACACAATACAGGGATCCTGTCAATGCAAACTTGACGGAAGTCATTCAAATTGCATGCTCACTACACAGATTTGTGGACGAGTACTTAGATGACCTAAATTCCCCGGTCTCGATGGGTTAAATTGAAGGGGTCTTAAAATGGTTTAAGAAGGAAAAAAGCCCGGGCCTTGATGGTTAGCCAATTGAATTCTACCTCACATTTTTTTATCTCATCGACAAGGATATTCTTTGGCTCATTGAAGACAACAGAACTACTGGTTAGATATATGATGGTTTCAATGCCACTTTCATAGACCTCATCCCCAAATCTGATAAGCCTCTCTCCTTTCATGACTATCGCCCGATATCCCTCTGCAACTACATATATAAGATTATCTCCAAAATCATTGCCAATTGCATCAAACCCATCCTCTCTCAACATATTGCCCAGGAATAATTTTCCTTTCTTAATCAGATAGAAATTCATGAAGCTATTGGCACTGCACAAGAGGCATTACATTCCATCAAAACTAAAAATATCAAGAGTACCATACTAAAAATTGACATGACAAAAGATTTTGAATGTGCCAACTCGAATTACCTACACCCCATCCTCATTCACATTGGATTCCCACATGATTTTACCAATTGGATTATGGGATGCATTACAAACGCCTCTTTCAGCATCCCCATTAATAGTGCTGCCTCTAATTTTTTTCATGCTCGGTGGGGACTTAGACAAGGGTGTCCCCTCTCCCCTCTGATTTTTATTCTCATTATGGAAGGTCTCTCTTGACTTATGACACATGCTAAAAATGATGGATCCATCCATGGCATAAAACTAAATGAATTTATTCAACTTATGCATTTATTATTTGTTAATGATGTAATTATTTTCCTTGATGGTTCTTGTCATGACAATTCAAATTTTTTAAATCTGTTGAACATCTTTAGGAAAGTAACAGGTATGGAACCAAAATATAGCAAATCCACCATCATGATGGTGTGTTGTTACATCAATGAATCCAAACATGCTCTCGGCCTCTTTCATTATGAACACAAGGACCTGGAAGATGAACTAAAATACCTTGGTTTCCACCTTAAACCAAATGATTATCGCATCACAGATTGGAACTGGTTGATTCCAAAAGTCAAGCATGAGACCAACATTTGGCAACATAGATGGCTTTCTAGGGCTGGCAAATTGGTGCTCATTAAATCCATTATAAATCAAAGCCATCTGGGTTTACTAAGCAGATGCTTGGATCCCAAAGGCATTGACTGAACTTCAACAAACACTGTGAATGATTTTTATGGAAGGCAGAGAGGATGATGGGGCATATTCTTAGATGGCATGGAATAAAATTTCAAAGCAAGGGGGTAGGGGTAGAGGTGGGGACTAAATACCTAAAAAAATGTGTTGCATTAGATTTAGCTGCAAGATGAAATTTTGTCATCTTATTGATATTATGACACAATAGAAAGAATCACTTTATATGGAGTATGTTCTCCCAACAATACAATGGAGTGGATCAAGAGGCAACATACATCACCCACTAGCTCATCAATCATACGTTTAATTAGTATATTAATAGAATGATATAATTAGTATTTACTATTTATACGTTTATGAATATATTTTTACATACACTGTTTTGTAGAAACCTCATTCCTAACCAAAAAAAACAAATATTTTAATACTAAAAGACAAGCAACTATACCTTGAATTTTATATCCATCTTAACTCCGGATCTATCAGGCTTCTGAGAGGCTGATGATATTTCCCAGTATTAAGCCCATAGTATTTAATATTAGTAATAATAATTTATATTTATGTTGTTTACCATAACTCTTTTATTTGGCCCATAGTATTTGCTTAACAGCAGGGTAATGGTATCCCATGGTATTTGGCCATAGTATTTGGCTCATAAGTTCACTTAAATAAAATCTCATTTTTAGCTTCCATAAATATAAAAGAATGGGAGGTCTAGAAATATAGTCTAGTTGACCTAGCTCTAATAATGTAACACAATAATAACAATATGGGCAACAGAGCGGTGATAGGGGTACATGATAACAATAAGGGAGCTACAATAACAATGTCAAAATGGCCATGGCGAAGATGCATGTAGATGCGAATCAGAGGCATGAGTTTGCAATACCTTTGTACGTCACAATGCACTACATGCGTGGAATACATTTCATATCTCAGATTTCGGGTCCAGATCATACCATTATGGCTTCACAATCTTGGTTATTTGCACAAGCGCTAGATCTACTTGAGATATGGTAGCCGATATGGAACTGATACCTCTGTGCCCTAAACATCACCAATATCATATTATTTGAAAGGGAAGATGATATTCTATGGGCCATCTCCCCTAGTGGCAGATACACTCCCAAGATTGGCTACACTACTCTCTGCACTTTACAGGAGCCACAACACAAGAAATGGTGGTGGAAACATCTATGGAAATTGAAAGCACCCCCCAAAGCTAGACTCCTCATGTGGTGCATACTTACAAACTGCACCCCCACGGAGGACAACCTTAGGAAAAGAGAGTTTTGTGGGCCTTCCAGATGCTACTTATGCCTCTCTTAGGCCAAGGATGTCAATATTTTTTTCCTGGAATGTTCGGTTATACTACATCTTTGGCGCTCAATGACTTCCTCACTAGGATGATCACAAATTTGGTATGGCTCCTCAATCTGTTCAGCATGGACGAACTGGTGGCAAGAGACTAGTTGGCCAAAATATCATAACGTACCACTACTCATTGCCTGGGGGATCTCGATTACAAGGAATCAAAATATATTTCTGGCCAAACATGCAGATTGGGACGGTACCTGTAGGTCCATCATATCCATTTTCCAAATAATCCCAAATGATGAGCATGTAGCACAAAACATTACTATCATACCATAAATATTGACCAAACCATCCCTTAGGCATATTTCGACCGTGCATCCAATATTACTGGATGTGGGTTGGGGAGGGGGAGCGGAGCGGGGGTGGCGGTCGTATATTGTACTTGTCTGACTCTAATTTTTTCCACCTTAAGATGGGACTTGGTCCGGGCTGAAATAACTATGTTGAACTCAATAGATTTAGACAACTCCTATTATTTGCCAAAACTCCCACCTTTGGCTCAATTGAGGAAAAAAACAACTCAATGGCATAAAAATGCCTACTTAAACTATCAAAACTCATATCTGAACCCTAGCTAAAGTAGATAGAAGCTTATTTCCATAAAATGGTTAATTTATTAGACAACAAGTGGATAATTATCTTAATTTGAACCTTAATTAACATTTATGAAGGTACTCTTAAAATAGTTAATTTATTTGAGGACTTAATTTCCATAAAAAAAGGTCATTTGATACGGAAGATAGCCATTTGAATTTGCATAAGAACACCGTAAATACTAAACATCTTTAAAGATATAAACATTTTTATATTTACTCCATAAAGATGTTTAGTATAAAGATGTTTAGTATAAATATAAAGATGTTTATGGAGTAAATATAAAAAAAGGTTTTATTTATTTACCATACCTCTAGTCTATTTATATTTATATTTATTTATGACATAAAATGGGTTTTAATTTATTTATATTTATATTTATTTACCATATGTCCAATTCGTTTATATTTTTGGATAAGTATAAAAAGAGGTTTTATATTTTATTTACAATGCCTCCTGTTTATTTATTTTAGTAATTTTGTGTTAGTAAATATACTCTGAGATTTCAAATGTTTACTAACATTACATTTCTTACCTTACATTTCTAACATTACATCTACACATGTTGCTTATACTCCGAAATTTCAAATGTTTACATTACATTTACACATGTAGTGGCTCTGAGCACAATAAAAAAATGTTTCAATTACACCCACATAAAATAGTTTTACAATTTCACATAAAAACACTTAAACTTGAAAAGTTGACGGATAATCATGGCTACCATAGCCATCCCATCCCCTTCGACATCATCCCCTTCCCCATCGACATCATCCTAATCGCCATCACCATCAACATCAGCTCTATCACCACAACAACTGCCATCACCATCCTCAAAATGGTGGTCATCTCCATAACTTCCATAATTTTCATAGCTATGATGAGCTCCAACATTCTCACCCTCACCTCCCACTCTTGTAAAGGTAAGAGGAGGATTTCAATTTTCAGACATGTAGCCATTAGTCTTTTCCTCAATCAGGTACTAATCTCACTTAGTACCTTCTCAGGTGTTTGATTAACGAAACTCACTACTTTCATCACTGATTAAATAATTATTAATCTCTAAATCTTAAATCATGTAATCATCCATCCTATCTTCATCTCCCCCACACACTACTTTCATGACTCCACTCACTATTCTCATCACTTTGAGAGTGATGAGCTTGGCTTGCAGATTGCCAAGGATTGGAGGCCAGAACACACTTAATGATGTTATGCACTCTAAACCCTCTGCACTTGGCTACGAATACTCTTCTCAAATTCAAAGCCATACCCCAATTTGAGAAGAGTATTAGTTTGAGAAAAATATTCGTAGCCAAGTGCACAGGGTTTAGAATGCATGACGTCATCAAGTGTGTTATGGCTTCGAAACCTTCACCATCTGTAAGCCAAAGGGAAAGTGATGAGAATAGTGAATAGAGTGATGAAAATAGTGTGTGGGGAGATGAAGATATGGAGACTGATGATTACATGATTGAGGATTTAAAGACTGATAATTATTTAATCCGTGATGAAAGTTGTGATTGTGGTGATGAATATAGTTAATCTTACAGCTAAGAACGTATTGAGACTATTCAAAGACTAATGATGATTACATGTCTGAAGATTCAGATTCTCATCCTCCTCCGACCTTGCCAAGAGTGATAGGTGAGGGCGAACATGTTGGAGCTGATCATAGTTATGATGATTATGGAGATGGCCACCATTTTGAGGATGGTGATGGCGATGGTGATAGGAATGATGTCTGTGAGAATGGTGATGGGGATGATGTTGATGGATATTGGGATGGCGATGGTGTCATGATTATCCGTCCACATGGAACAAAACAAAATTTGATTTTCATAATGATTTTGTTGTGGTGTCCTGCTGTGATCCACCATATTATAGAAACTTTGAAAACAAAAAAGATCATAAAAATATACCTTCTCAAACTAAGAACAGGGGACGAGCAGTCGAATGTGGCGTTGTCCAATATATCGTCCGCTAATTCTCACTTTTCAAGGCTTTGGTAACAATAAAAAATCATTGGTCATTCCCCCATCAGGCCAGGCGAGACCAGCATTGCAGTTCTTCCAAGCATCATAATCCTCTTGTAGGATGCGTGACGGTGGAGTCTCTCGACGTCCCTGAGAATGGGTCCTGCGATGAAATTTCCCATCGTCCGCACCAAGTCAGATACAAATATTTTACAATATTTTACAACTAATTGCTACTGCATTGTGCCTCTATTTTTAATAGTTGTTGCATGTATACCATGCCTCTCATGTAAGGCGCCACAATGGTTACATCATTGCTCTGTGTAATTTTGGAACACATGGTGTACATACTACTGTTGTTAAAAACAAATTTAGAATCAATTTGAAAGGTGAAATGCAGTAGCAAGTTGTAAATTTTGAATATTTTAACTTGCTACTGCAGATTTGAGAAATATGATAGAATATAAATATGATAGAATATAAAAGATAGCAGTGACCTCAAATAATTGTATTATTATTTGGATTTTGAGATATTTTTTAAATCTGCAATCAAGATCCAGATAAAAATGCTCTGCAATTAAGGTTTCTTGATTAATTCGATTAAGAAAAGCTAATCTATATGTAATAAAAACTTGTTAAAGGAATTAAAGTACACATTTAAATTACTTTCAATAATCTTTATATATCTTAAGATTTGCAATAAAGTTGAGAAATTAAACCACCAAATGTTGCAAATTTTGAACTGAAAAATATTAAATAAAAGCTTGAGAATCAATAAAAATATTAATCAATAAAAACGTAATATTTAGACTTGAGGATCTCAAGTCCATTAAGGAAACACAATTTTTGTGTACTAAGCTATCATAGAAACTTTCATGTAAAGGAACCTACCAAATAGTTTAAAGTGCATATATAAAATGCAAAGGAACATATGAAAGAGCTTAAAGTGTATATATAAAATTAGGCCAATAACCAATATGGCTATATTTAGCTAGGTGTTAGAAAATCAACCTAACACTTTGCTATAGAGTGTATGCAAAGTTAAATCTAACAAAATATTTTACCTTTCTTCTCAGCTTTCTCCAACCTTCTTCTTGCATTCGATAATGAATTTTCTAGTGTCTTTAAATAGGCTTCATCATAGCAAATACCATGGGAAAAACCATGGGTTGTCAAAACATAGAGCCTAAAAACAAGCAACCTTAAATTATTAAATTTTCTTTTTTTATTTTATTTGAGGGAATCAAAATGTTTATCTTTATATTACAATATCTCTTCCATTCATAAAATAATTTTCTGTATTCTTCTCTTTTATATTTTTCTCATACTTTTTGATACTAAATTATTTCTCACATTTTTTTTTATTGTTATTTTTTTTTATTCAATGTTTATTCATAATAATAATAATATCATGGCTTAGTCACATAGATAATTCCAAAAGATTAAAATACTTAATAATGAGATGATGTCAAATTATCTTTTTAGCTGGTCAAAATTCTATCCTAATTATTATGCAAGAGATGTTGTAATGTATCCTTGTCTCAACATTTTGATAAGGTCAAAATAAAATATTAAAATAAAAAATCGAAGGTATTACATTTTTAATCAATTTTTGTTGGGTACTTTTGGTTAGTTTGAAATAAAATAAAATTAACCTTATGTTAAAATAGAAATTTTATCTTATTATTCTTTGTAATTAATTTTTGTTGGCTAGTTAAAGTAGACTTACCTGGTCAAGTTACCAGTTGTATTGCCCATTATTCATGTGGAATATAGCCTATTTAAAGTGGGAAATTAAACTGGGTAGACCCAAGTTAGATGGATTTAGGTTGGTCTTTAAATAAGCTAAAAGATTTTGTGGAAGAGGACCATGGTCAAATTTACCTTAAATGATGTGAAGCTATAACCTTCTACAAAATTCTTGTGATCCTCTAATTATAAACTTTATTTTACTTCTCCATAAAATATATATTAAATAAAGTTTGTCTTTAAGAATTTCCTCTCCAAACCACCTACAACTAGGAAAATAGATGTATCATAATTTTTTCATAATTTTAATTTAATTAACAATAATTAATAATAAGTGAATGGTATGGATTTCACATTTATGGAATACTTACGAAATATTTTTAGTAATAGTGAGCATAGGGTGTAGTTATTCACTTCTAGTTTTCAATTTAATTATAAACATGTTTTAAAATTGTATTAAAATAAAATATAGAAAAATATTTTAACTATTAAATGAGTTACCACGTGCTATTGATAAATCATATTATTATAACAAATCCTATTTACAACTTCAATATCCAACCTTTTTATGTATTATTTTGAATATCTATCATTTAATTTATATAACCATTCTAATATTAGGCCAAGTATAAATCGAAACAACCAATAGTTTCATGTATCTTATTTTATTATTTTTATTTAAAAATGTGATAAAACGTAACTTTAAAAATGGTTTAATATAAAATAAGATGATTTTCTATACATTATGTATCATTAAATTAATAAATTATTTATGTAATAAATTATCTTCCCAATTAAGGTGATTTTTCTAAAAAACCATGGAGTGAAAATAAATTAGAAAGGATGAGATTAATCTAAAGAAACATTTTCTCTACTCATTTGGAAGAATTATGGGAGAAAATTTACTTATGTTTCATTAAATTAATAAATTATTTTCTTATTATTAGTAATTTTATAACTATATATATTGCAAATATTTTATTCCAATTAAGGGAGGATGTCCCCTATCTCATACCGCCTTTGGCATTTATATTGATAAGCTAGAAGATTGTTTGGAAGTTGGGGATGTGATGGCCCTAGGGTCACTAGTATGGTCATTACTCTTCTCTTTTGTATTGATGTAGGGGCATTAGACAACGGTTTTTCCACATGTTGTGTCTAGGAGGGTTCGAAATCCTTGAATTGTAATAGCTAGGTGTTAATACCTCAACTGACTGTTTTTATTTAGATTAGTTAGGATTGGTAGAAGTTGAATAGTTGGATTCAATCCATATGTCAGTTCAGTTATTTGAATAAGTTGTAATTAGACCTTTGATTTCTAGAACGGTCCTCTCGGAGGAACCGAAGAGTCATATATTGATGTATATAAGTTGTATTCCTCGGATGCATTGAGGAGAGGAAGGAGAAGAGATATTTCTGCAATAAAATCTGTGTGTTCACAATTGATTCCAGTTAAATAATTTCTGTATGCATTGGCCATAGAGTTGTTTCGAATCCTTGATTGTGAAGAGATTGTTTAATTGTGAGGTGATTGAACTCTGTGCACATAAAATTACTGGGTTGAATTGTTTTATAGATTCTGCAAATCTCTGTCTACTGTTTCCCTCGAAATTTTTCGAACAAGATCTATTGAATAAATCTCCACTCCTAGAAGAAGTCTGCGTATTATTGTGGTCATTGAATTCTGTTTAAATGATAGAAGAATTCCCACTTCATAACGAGACAAATTCGTTTTACTATCGGAACCCTGACCTGAGTTAGGGAACCAAAAGGATCATGCAACCCGAAATGAACCTTGGTTAGTCACTGTTCAAAAACCACGCGTGGATTTACAAAGGCGGATTGCCCATATCACATCGCTTTTGGTGAGTAAGCGGTATTTTCCGGTTGGGGAGCGATTCCATAGGTCTGTCAACACGTGGTGAGGTAGACCCACGGAAAACCACCGTTGCTGCACGCCATCGCGCGTTAAAGTTTGTATCCGGAGGCCGAGCGATATGTGTATATGCCGTCGATCTGGAGACTTGCTATCTAACGGTGATCGCACAATGGACTTGCCCGAAGTTTAATAAGAGGTACAACGTATGTATTTCATTGAACTCCGCGATATATATATTGTCCCGTAATATATTAAGTTGTTTATTTAAAGAGCGTTGGATATTAATACAAAGTTCAAGGGTTAACCATTTGTTATAAGATTCGACGGTAGAATATAAATTCAGAGAGATATATTCTAATTTAAAAGTTTGTTGATTGTGTTATTTATCAAATTCATCAAATTTGATAAATAAAATGCAAAGAAGTTTGGAAGACCATGTACAAAGAACCAAGTTAATCAAGAGCATATATAGAGCGATGTAGAAAACTAGCTCTCCTTAGGGGTTCAACTCGTTAGTTGTTGTCATGTATGCTGGTGATATCATTCTCAGAGGGAAACCATGAATATCTTGAGAAAAAATTATAATCCTTCAATATTATTGTTCCAGGATGGGTGTGATTGTTAATATCAACAAGTGTAAGGTCACGATAATTAAATCCTAAAAGGTCAACTATGATAATTTCATTTATGATATTAACTACTTGGAGATAGTTTCTTAGTACAAGTATCTCAAAATCAACATTCAACATCAACTCGAATGGAATTACCATTTAAAAAAGAATAATTGGGTGTTGGAAAGATTTTTATGTTATTGAAAACAAGTGTAAGTTGACCCACCTTGGGTATAGAGTAAAAGTATTTTCTTGAAGCTCTCATCACCCATGTTATTTTATATGGATGTGAGGCTTGGGGTTACGTATATCTAGAGAATAATAGAGGAATATTGAGCTAATCCAAAAACAATTTTTAACCTAAAACCTCAAGATTACAAGAAATACTCCCCTACCTTATCCTTTTGATTGAAGATAGCTTTCCCCATTTAAAACATGACTATTATTAGATATTTCATGTATAAAAATAATTTATATGATGTGGAAACAAAAATTTCCTCAAAATTAACACTAACTCTAGCCAAAACCCCACCTTTGGCTCAAGTGAGGCTAGTATAACGATTCCACCTTGGCTAGAGAACTGGGAGTAAAGGTGGAGATCATCTTGCAGAATAAGGATAATATTGAAAATAATATTATTTCTAATGTTATAAAACCAAATCGAGGGGGAAACCTCCTTTACATTACATAAATGAACAATTCTTAGATGATACAAATGAAAAAACCTCCTTTATATATATAGGAATCTGTGGCGTCACATTATAATCCTAGCCGACCTATCAATAATAATGTAAGGGCACAATAATAACAATATGAGGGTTACAGTGGTACAACAATAACAATAAGGGGGATACACTAAAAAAAATAAGGGGATACACTAGTATTATAGGGACCTAAAATGCCCCTCTCCTTCAAACAAGTGTTTCCCTCAACGGTTGATTATTTTTGGATGCTTATGTATAAAATTCCCATCCTCCCATGTCGAATCTTCAAAGGGTAATTTCTTCCACTTGCTAAGATACTCTGAAATTGATCAATTTCATAGTTATCAAGTTCTTGTTTCTGTGACTGTTTCAGAACTTCTTTCGTTGCGATGTTGATCTTCCTCTTGTTTCATTCGATTCTGCACAAAATTTAGGTTATCCTTTGCGATTTTGAGAACTTGTTGGTGATGCTCGATGTGATCTTCCACTACTTTATCATCCATATTAACTTTCATTTTATCCTTCAAACCATCCATCTTAGCCTTCATTTTTACTTTTAAACCATTTATGTCATCTTTGATTGCTCTTTGTAAGATCAAAATTTGTTGCACTTCTTCATCTTCATGAGTCATAGTAGAGTATATTGAGGGGTTAATGGGTGTTGAATTCTTTTTAGGGGGGCATTTTAGAACCCAATATAGATGTCTATACTTCAATATTCCCTTGTAATCACTTCAAACTGATTTTTCAAACAAGAGTTATGCATTTTTAGAAACAATACACACCTTTTTCTTGCTTTTGAGGAGCTCGATATTGAAATTAAATTATCTATGTGATTTCGCATCTTCCATATCCGAAATTCGATATTGTAGTAGCCCTCTGAATATTCTTTCGAATTCCATAGGTTTGACCTAATTTGGATGTTTCAAGGAAATGTTATGCCCAATCTCCCACAATGACCTAATTATGGATTGGTTCAGTAGAGTGAAAGTGTACGACCAACCTCGTGTCACTGGTTCCTCCTTCGGCCCTAAAATTTATACATGGGAAACTAGAGTCTGTGTACTTTCGGCCGCTATTTACATAATTCTAATTCGATTCTCAGAGAGAGAGTTATGACTATTTTTCCAAGGTCACCTCTTTTAGATGGAATTCAAGCACCTACAAAACCCTAACTTCCATAGCTAATATCTCTGAAAATATTCCGAACCAAGATCTAAAATTTTTACACGAATTTCCTCACCATCTCGACTTTGCATGGTAAACATTTTAGCTTTTGAACCTTCGTATAAAAAAGGTTATAGAGAAAATTCCACGATGACCTGTTTGGAGTAGCGAAACCCTAGAATCAAAAGCTCTAACACCAAATGTTATGAAACCAGCTCCAAAAATAGAAGAAAAGAGAGATCAACGCCTTAGAAATAAGGAAATTTGAGGGGTAAACCTCCTTTACATTACGTAAATAAACAATTCTTGGATGATACAAATGACAAAACCTACTTTCTATATATAGGAGTCCATGGGATCACAATATAATCCTAGCTGACCTAACAATACTACTGTAAGGGCACAATAATAACAATATGGGGATTACAAGGTTACAACAATAATAATAAGGGGGCTACACTAACAACAATAAGGGGATACACTAGTATTATAGGGACCTAAAATCCAAATTTAATGAACACTGCTATCTATGGGAACTATTTTGAAAACCATATGTTATGCTATGAAACACACTCTAAACCAAAAATATATCCTTTATTGTTACATGGTTTCACCATCTATAAAAATGTTTCAGCTATATCCACATAAAATGGTTAAATCATCCTATTAAAAGGGGCCTAATTTAAGAATATGATATAAATGAACGCAAATATCCCGTGAAGAAAACAACTTAATGACATAAAATGACCTACTTATGCTAACAAAGTTGTTATTTCAACCTTAGCTAAAGTAGCTAGAACCTTAATTTCATAAAATGGTCAATTTATTAGATAATGAATGGATACTTATCATAATTTCAACCTCTACCTCAATTAACATTGATGAATATTCTATTAAAATATTTAATTTATCGGAAGAATTAATTTCCATAAAAAAAAGGCCAATTGATAGGTAAGATAGCCATTTGAATTTGGATAAGAAGAAGAAAACAAATGTTTACTTAAATTAGGTAAAACTATTCAATACTTGTTATGGAATGAAATACTTTCTAAAATATTCTTTTACAATATAATATAATCCAATAGAATGATATTAATTAGTATTTATACTTTTACGAATATTTTCCCAACTACCCCATATGTATATCTTCTTTTATTTTCATTAGATATTGTCATACTACATTTTTATAGCCACATTGTATTTATTATGTATTTGAGTTGGTCCCTAACTACGTAAAAGTAAGTCTCCCATGGTATGTTTCATTCTCTAAATGTGGGAGAATTGTAAATAGAGTGTGAATTGATAATAATTTTTGTTATATCTCCTTGATTGGCTACTATGATCCTAATTATGAAATGTCATGACATTTGGGGATATATCAATGAGCAATATTTTGAACACCATATATTATGCTATGAAACCACACTCTAACCCAAAAAAAAAAAAAATTATTATTAGGCCATGGCTTAAATGTCTATGAAAAAAAATTGAATTTCACCCACATAAAATAGTTTAACAATTTCACATAAAATGGTTTAACAATTTCACAAATATGATATAAATATGCCAAGGAAAAAACAAATCATGGAATAAAATTAAACACTTAAACTAGAAAATTTGGTCAATAATCATGGCCCCCATAATCATGCCCATACCCATCGACATCATTCCCCTCCCCATCGACATCATCCCCATCGCCATCCTCACCTCCATCACCATCGTCATCATCTCCATCACCATCATAGTTGCCATCACCATCCTCAAAATGGTAGCCATCTCCATAACCTCCATAATTTTCATAACTATGATCAACTCCAACATCCTCAGCTTCACCTCTGACTATTGGAAAGGTCGGAGGATGACAAGAATCTTCAGAGATGTAATCATTAGCCTCTGAATCCTCAATCATGGACTAATATATCTCAATAATTTATGAGCAGTTGGATTAGCTATCTTCATCACCACACTCACTACTTTCATCACCAATTGAGTAATTATTATTCTCTGAATCCTCAGTCATGTAATATTCGGTCCTCATATATTCGTATGCCAACACACATCTTTAATGACTCCACTCACTATTCTCATCACTTTCACTCTAGCTTCCTGATGGTGAAGGATTGGAAGCCATACTCCAGCTTGAGAGGAGTATTCGTAGCCAAATGCACATGGTTTAGAGTGCATAACATCATCAAGTGTGATATGGCCTCCAATCCTTCGCCATTTGGAAGCCAAAGGGAAAGTGATGAGAATAGTTATTGGAGTCATGAAAGTAGTGTGCGGGGAGATGAAGATAAGAAGATCAATGATTACATGATTAAGGATTTAGAGACTCATAATTACTTAATCAGTGTTGAAAGTAGTGAGTGTGGTGATGAAGATAGCGAATCTAACAACTAAGAACATATTTAGATGGATGATTACATGATTCAGGATTCAAAGACTAATGATTACATGTTTGAAGATTTAGATCCTCCTTATTTAGATTCTCATCCTCCTCTCACCTTGCCAAGAGTGAAAGGTAAGGATGAGAATTTTGGAGGTGATTATAGTTATGATGATTATTGAGGTTATGGAGATGGCCACCATTTTGAGGATGGTGATTTCGGCGAGGATGGTGATGGGGATGGGGATGATGTCCATGTAAAAGTGGATGATTCAATGGGGATGGGCATGGCGATGGGGGGCATGATTATCGTTCCACACGGAAAAGAAACAAATGATCAGACCTAGGTTCTTAAAGTATGGTTTTAAGTAGAAATTTCCAAAATAAAAATGAGATACCTAGAAGCAGTAAACATTCATACGATAAAGATTTGTTTGTTGTGGTGAAGTGCATTAAATTTGATTTCATAATGATTTTGTGAGACTTAGGTGCCCTGTTGTGATTCATGCCATTATAGAAGTAGGTTCAACTTCATAATCCATGCCATTATAAAAGCTCTGAAAATAGAAAATATTAGAATGGAATAGTGATTGAATTAGATAAAGAATATTGTCGCATAACTTCTCAAAATAAGAACAATGGACGAAGAGTCGAAAGTGGCGTTGTCCATTTTATCCAATATATCATCTGCTAATTCTCGCTTTTCATGGCTTCGTAAAAATTATAAATCATTTCTCATTCCCCATAAGCCCAAGTGAGACCACCATTTTTACATTTGTACAGAATTTCAATCAAGAAGATAGAGGGCAATGATACATTATGTTGCTGGTGGGCACATGTACGATACGTAGCACAACAGAATCACAATTCTTCCAAGAATCAGGGAGCCCCTACAAATCCCTCCTGTAGGGTGGAGTCTCTTGATGACCATGAGCCTTTGGGTCCTCCATTGAAATTTCCCATCACTCATTGTTGAAGCCTGTAGGTAGGCACGCAAGTCAGAAACAATTATCAAAGAACAAACTTGAAAAATCACAATATTTTCAACTTGCTACTGCATTATTTTTAATTTTTTTTCTATTTATATCATGCCTTTCGAAACTACAGAGCCATGATGCATGGATCATGTTTATTTTGGTGATTTAGATTTTTTTGATTCATATTGATATTATGAAGTTGTTTTTACGATTAAGCACATCATAGTATTTTGTGTTCCTCTATATGATAAGAACACATCACATAGGTCAAAAAAATTGTAATATGTATTGCGTGAGACCAAACATCAATAGGGACAAACTTAGTTTAGAAAAATAAGAGAAATTTATCCACCTCCAAACAACCTTAGGAATTATGTGAAAATTGGAGTAAATTGTTTGTAAATAAATACCCAATCTTCTACACAAAAGAAGATTACATATTTTTAGAATCTACGCTTCTGTGATCCATCATATAAAATTGTAAAATATATTTCGGTAATAATCACATGCAATGGACCATTGTCAAAAAAAAGTGTTTCGAACCAACCAGTGTGGTTCATCATCAGGACTAGGTGAGAGAACAGACCAGGACATTAAGTTTAAATAGATGTAGAGATGGCTAAACTAGCTGTTAGGAAAACAACTATTTTGACTTTTTAAATTTATTTATTTATCTATTTTTAAATATATAATATATTATTTTTAATAAATTAATAACAGCTAGTTTCATTTTATTATTAAAATATTTGATTAATTTATTCAATTAACTAATAGATTAA